>JABUQX010056539.1:0-33312 GCA_015478945.1 Trachelipus rathkii
GGGGGAGAGAGAGAGAGGAGAAGAAGAGCAGAGACTAGGGAGAAGAGCAAGACGGAGAAGAGAGAGAGTGAGGAAGGATAAAGCTCTCTACTCCCTATTAATGTTTTCTCTTTTTCTCAAATCGATTTTTCTTTCTATAAACTCTCTCTCTTCCCTCCCTGCTCTTTCTCACTCTAATAGTTTCTCCCTCTCTCTTCTCTACTCTCTCGTCTCTCTCTCTCTATATTATATATATATAATATATCAAGATAAGTATAGTATAATAGATATAACTCGGGTTGATATAGAGATATATATATATATATATACTAATTCATGGGACTATATAGATATAATGAAAGATAACACCTGCTCAGTATGCATAGGATTTAACCAACAGTAGTATTACGTAACTGAGCAAGGAGTAATATATATATATATATTTTCTCCGAATGCTGCTTCATAATTCCATGACTCATTAAGGGGGATGCTCAACATATCGTTGCTAGAGATTGGGATCATTCTACAATCTAGTGATAATATTAATAATTAGTAGTGTTAAAAAGTGATAGTGTTTCCAACTCGTGTTAGTGTTATTAACTCTGTGTTAGTGTTATTAATTAATTGGTGATATTATTATTAACTGGTGATAGTGTTGGTAATTTGTTATTAGTGTATGTACAGACGTCGCCAAAAAATTAGCAAATTTTTTTTAAAAAATTTTTTAAGAAACATTTTTCTATGTTTGGAATGCTTTTTGTTTATCTTAATGGTTTTCTAAGCAATTTTTTTATTATAATTTAAGAAACATTCAATCAATAATATTAAAGAATCTATTAACCTTTAGCAACTTTTAAAGCTATGTTTACCATATTTTTTTCTTGTTAACCGAAGCAGTGTCTTAAGTAAGCTCGAGGGGAGTTTTTGTCAGTTTTAATTTCTCTTTCTTGTGAAGTTGCTTATTACGCTTTTCTGACAAATTTAATGTTTTTTTTAATATCTTATTTTTCAACTGCGCAGTATATTATACTGTAGTATTTTGACATTTTTTAAAGATTTTATTGTGCAAAAGTATAAATTAAATAATATTTTTGAGGAAAGTGCTTGAAAATATTTTTGGTTTAAGTTTTCAGTTCGTAAAAATTTGTTGAGACTAATAAAATGGGGAAAAATTCAGATATAAATGCAATTAAGGCTGCCCAAATAGATATTTTATTAAAAGAAGGCCTTTCTGGGAAAGAATTGCAAAAAAAAGGTCATGTTAGTGAATCTGTGATTTCAAGAATGAAACAAAAATTTTTGAAAAAACATCAGCTTATCTCCAAAGAAGAAGAAAAAAGTGGAAGAAAACGTAATAACAAGCAGTCGAAATGACAAAATTTTAATAAGAGAAGCCCTTAAGAACAGAAGAGCAACTTGCAAAATGCATCAAAAAACACTTACTGCAGCTGAAGTAGCCTTAAGTTGCAGAACAATTAATAGGCGTCTTAAGGAAGCTGGTTTGATGGCAAGACGTCCCCGCAAAAAGCAAAAAATAACCGAACTAAATGCTAAGAGACGCTTAATTTGGGCAAAGCAGTTCAACAACTGGACAGATATGGACTGGGAAAATGTAAGTTTCATATTGGTTTTCATTTCAAAATTAATATTTCCTTATATTTCCTGATATGAAATTTTGATTTATTTTTTCAAAATTTTACATTGGGCTTTTAATTTTCATCAGGTCGTGTTCAGTGATGAATCGATCATCCAGTGCACTGATGAATCTTCCCAGTACATTCGTAGAAGGTCTGGAGAGGCTTTTAATATCGAATGTGTCCAACAGAGAGTGAAACATCCAACTCAGGTCATGGTTTGGAGCTTGATGTCAGTGTATGGAACGGGTTAGACTAGAGATTGTTAAAGGTACAATGAGGCTGGAGCAGTACAAAACCATCTTTGAATCTCACCTGTTGCCTCAATTGCAGGATTGGGCTAAGAAGTAAGGTTCTGGATGCATGAAGATTTCAAATTTATGCATGATGCGGCTCCATGTCACAAAGGTCGAACTGTAACACAATTTTTGGAATCCCATGGAATACCAAACACTACCATGGCCTGGAAATAGCCCCGAAATGAATCCGATCCAAAAATTTGTGGTCCTATTTTAAAAAAAAGAATGAAAGGAGACCAAAACAAATAAAGAATCAGTTGATTGAATCACTCATTAATTGTGTGGCATGAGCTGAATGACATCACATCGAAATATGAAGTACATTCAATGAACACAAAGGATAGATTCCCTCAAAAAGGCTAAGGATGGTTTACTAAATATTAAAATTGTGTAACTGTATGTGAAAATACTGTAATTAGATCATTGTATTTCATGGCTACCATTAACCATTAAACAGTCTAGTTAAAAAGCCTGAATTTATTGCACTCTTAATTAAAAAAATTCTTAAAATAAAAAATTGCTAATTTTTTGGCGACGTCTTATATGTATATAATATATATATTATATATATATATTATAATATAATATATAGTAAGACTATATTATAAATATATCATATATATATATATATATATACTATATATATATATACTATAATACGAATATACTATATGATATATATATATATATATAATATAATATATAATATAATATATATATATATATATATACGAATTTACAATCATTTAGGTAATAATATATAGATGACTATATTTTTTTTATGTATAATATATATGTGTGTGTACGTGTGTGTGTGTGAACCTGTGCGTGTCTGTGTAATTTGTTGTATGTTTATGTATGTATATATATATATATATATATATATATATAATATATTAAACGAGTATATATATAATATATATATAATATATATATAATATATATTATATATTATATGTATACTGTATGTATATGTATGTGTATAATTATGTAGTATAGTATATGTATATGTATGTATATGATTTTTTTAATTATTTATTTTATACTCTTTATGTCAAATAAAAAGCAAACCGAAGCTCAGTGTTAGAGCCTCGCCCAAGCAAAGGGAGGTCCCAGGTTTTCGCAACTGGTCGGGTGGGAGAATGTGAGCTTAATTCTCTCCTTGGGCTTGGCTCCGTTCTGCTCGGACGTTAATCGAGTAACCCCTCCTTGATTGGGCTCTGCCCGTGAGCGGTGGTGTTTATCTCTGTAACAAATATATATCATTATATATAATGTATATATATATATATATATATTATATATATAATATATATATTATAACTATATATATATATATATATATATCATATATATATATATATATATTATATATTATATATAACTATATATATATTATCTTCAAATTAGCATGATCCTTTGTTAAACTTATATACGGGGTGTTGTCTCCCGTTGATGGAGCTACGCATAGCATTTCTGAAGTAACTAAGTTCTGCAAGAAATTAAAAAAAAAAATTATTAGTTAATATATTAAACTTGTTTAGGTACACAAAAAAACCTGAAAGATTAGAATAGAGAGTAACGAGAAAAAACTTAGAGAAGAAAGAGAGAGGGAGAGAGGAGAGAGATAAGAAGAGAGAGAGAGAGAGAGAGAGAGAGAGAGAGAGCAGAAGAGAGAGAGAAGAGAGGAGAGAGAGAGAGAGAGAGAGAGTTTTACCTCTAACTGACATTTTGCACAGTCAGATTCCGGCTTGACAACAGAGAAAAGACTATTTAACAAAAAGGTAAGAACTTTTTGAATCGTATTCAATAAAAAACTAAAAAAAATTCTTCTTTCTCGGACGTTTCTTAGTCCCAGATTGAATTTATTTGCTTAGAACAAAAGGACAAATATTTAAGAAGGACCAAGCGAAAACACACTTATGAACATAACATTAACGAGATTATATTAGAAAAAGACGGAGAAGTGACAAGTAGAACAGACAAATAAGCAACAATGTATGTAGTGGAAAGATGTAAACAAAATATTGATTAATTCAAAAAAAAATGGGAGGAGGAGAAGGAGGAGGAGGGGAAGAAGAAGAAGGAGAAGAAGAAGAAGAAGAAGAAGAAGAAGAAGAAGAAGAAGAAGAAGAGAAGAAGAAAAGAAGAAGAAGAAGAATCTAATTAATTATATAAGCAAATAAATCAAATAAATAAATTCTTGATGTCATTCTCTCTCTCTCTCTCTCTCTCTCTCTCTCTCTCTCTCTCTCTCTCTCTCTCTCTCTCTCTCTCTCTCTCTTTCTCTCACTTTCTCTTCTCTTTTATTTTCTCTCTAATTCTCCTCTCCTTTTTTAACTTCTCCCTACTTTCTTTTTCTCCTTTCTCTCTCTCTTCTCTTTTATTTTCTTTTTCATTCTTCTCTTTTTTATTTTCTCTCTTCTTTCTTTTTCATCTTTCTCTCTCTCTCTCTTTTCTCTTCTCTTCTGTCTTCTCCTTTATTTTCTCTCGCATTCTCCTCTCTTCTTTTTATCTTCTCTCTTCTTTCTTTTTCTCCTTTCTCTCTCTCTTCTCTTATATTTCCTTTTTCATTCTCCTCACTTTTTTATCTTCTCTCTCTTTTCTCTCTCTCTCTCTCTCTCTCTCTCTCTCTCTTTCTTTCTTTCTCTCTCTTTCTCTCTTTTTTTACTTTCTTTTTCATTTCTCTCTCTCTCTTCTCTTTTACTTTCTCTCAATCTCTCTCTCTTCTCTTTTACTTTCTCTCTCTCTCTCTCTCTCTCTCTCTCTCTCTCTCTTCTCTCTCTCTCTCTCTCTCTCTCTCTCTCTCCTTTCTTTTCATCTACTTCTCCTTAACATTCTTTTGCAATAATCTCCTGTTGATTGAAAGCAATAAAGGAATTATCCAAGATTTCAAATACTCCTTTTCATTAAGAGTTGAAATTCTCCGAACATCATTAATACCGTAATTCAAATGGAAAGAAAGGATTCATTCAACAGGAATTAATACCTAGTAATATTCAAAATGATTTAATCATTATAGTCGCTATAGGAGAATTCTCCTTGGAGACTTTATTTGCTTGGAAAATTCTTCTAAGTGAGATTAGTCGCATGAAATATTCTATGTGCCTCTAGTTGAGAAGTGATTGTTTCGTTTCAATTGACTGACGTTTTAAGTATTTCTCCCAAGTAACTTTGAAGGTTTAAAGTATTCCATCAAAGTTATTCATATTTTTAAAGATTTCTTCTCGCTGATTGTTAACGTTTACAGAATTCAACCAAGTAATTGTAAAGTTTTACAGATTTCTTCCAAGTAACTGTAATGTATTGCAGGATCCTCCCAAGTGGCTTGGATGTTTTTACACATTTCATTTTAATGAATGTGACGTTTTTACAAAAATCTTTCAATTGAGTGTCACGTATTATAGAATTTTTTCAAGTGACTGTGACGTTTAATAGAATTCTTCCAAGAGTCTATGAGGTTCCAAAGAATTCTGGCAAGAATATGAGAAGCTTTAGAGAATTCTTTCAAGCGACCGACGTTTTACAAAATTCTCACAAGGGGTTATGATCTTTTACAAGATTATTCCAAGAGACTAACGTTTACAGAATTCTCTTAGGTGACCGTGATGTTTTACAGGATTATTAAGTGACTATTTTTGAGTTCAATTTTCCCCAAGTGACTGTGGGTGAATTATTTCATTCAACCTTGACGTATTGCGGATTTCTTTCAAATGAATGTGAAGTTTTACAGAATTCTCCCAATTGAATCTGACGTTTAACAGAATTTTTAGTGACTGTGACGTTTAACACAATTTTTAGAATTATTTTTTTTTTTACATATTACATATAAGTTTTACATATAATTATTATTATATAAAATTCCCCCAAATATCTATGCCGTTTTACAAGATCCTTAAGTGACTATAACTATTTGCAAAATGCTCATAAGGTACTGTGACATTTTACAGAACTTTTTTATGTTACTTTGATGTATTACTTACCCTTTCAGTGTGACTATGAGTTTTCTAGAAAATCATGATTCATGGCTCATTATCCAAAGAATTCTTTCACAAGTGTCTGTAAATTATAGATTTTAATAAGTGATTTTGAGTTCTAACAGAATTCCTCCAAGTGAGTGAGATTTTACAGAATTCTCCTATGCTTATCTAACACCTATATGGACAATACTACCGAGTGGCTCTAAGGACACTCCTATATTTTCACGGTTTGTTACCAAGGTTCTAAAAAGATTATTTTTTAGTTAAAAATTTATTTATAATATAAAAATATATTTATTTTCAAAAAGATAAAATATTTTCAACACATCCAGAATTTAAAACAATTTTTTGGGGATAATTTATTCAATCTCCTAAATAATGGACTCAAACGATTCCTTTGACTTCTAACGAATTTAATTAACAATTTGGTTAAGTGACTCAAACACGCACCCGAGTCTTCAGATCAAATTCTTCATATTGACTAAGTAACTTTTTCCTTTTGTCCTCGACACCTCTGCCAAAGGAAACAATTAATAGCTCGACGGCGGATCGATGGTTTAATTGGTTCAATATCTAATATCTCAGAGCCCAAAGGGCATCACAAGTGTCCATTTAGCATGGAACAGAGAGAGAGAGAGAGAGAGAGAGAGAGAGAGAGAGAGAGAGAGAGAGAGAGAGAGAGAGAGAGAAGATGAGAGGAGAGAGAGAGAGAGAGAGAAGAGATACGCTCATCTCTCGTCTCCTTATGTTTTCTCTCTTTCTCTACTATTTCTTTATGTCTGCTTGAGTCTCTCTCCTTCTCTCTCTTCTCTCTCTTCTCCTCTTCTCTTCTCTCTCTCCTCTCTCTCTCAAACACAAACCACACCAATTGTTTGTTCTTTATACGGGTGTTGTTCGCTCTTGCATGGAGTACGCATAGCATTCTGAAGTAATTAAATTCATGAAGCTCTTCTTGTTATGTTGGATTGTAGAGTTTTTCGCCTTTTCAAATCTACCATTTATTATACATTATTATTATTATTATTATTATTATTATTATTATTATTATTATTATTATTATTATTATTATTATTATTATTATTATTTATTAGTAATAACAATAACAACAGCAACAACAATATCAATAACAACATTTTTTATAGATAATATTTTAAATAAAACGACTTTGTCTTAATTTAAACAACTGAAAGTTTCAACGGTTCTTTGTAAATAACTAAATATATGATTACCAGCTCAATATATTGGAGCGTTACGCCTCTCATACTATCCAACAATTGGAATTTCTCCTTAAAGATCCCTGGATTAATTCTTTTAACTCCAAAACTTCTCAATCTTTCCGACAACATCGTGGTTTATAAGACGTTGGTGGTGAATTTCTTCGCTCGCTCTTTGGAACTGCAATGGAGGAAGATGTTCAATCCATGTAAAAAAGATATAAATACTATCCTAACGATCTAACAACGTCAACTTCTTGTTTCTACGGTTTAGAGATCAACTCAAATCCAATACGCAGACTTATTTTCTCTTGCGCAATCTGTGGACGATTTAGTAAATCAGACTCAAAACCTGCTATGTATTTATAAGTGGTGAGTTTACCAGTAATATAAGTAACACCTTAAAAACGAAGAAAGAAACAAGAGAATTTACTGGCTGCAAGAAATTTGGGATCACTAACAGATATTTTAAATATATATCATGGTAAATTATTATTATTTTTTTAATTTAAGAAATGTCTTTGTAAGTACAACGTAGCAAAATTTTATGAAATGTCTCTACGAATTAAATTATTACTTCTAATCTTTTAAAGGACTATGGTCGATGCTCTATCCTTAATAATATACAGCTCTGCATTACATTTTCCAATCAAAATTCTTTTACATAAGCATCATCTTCATGGACATTTTAGGATAATTTTCCGCCCAAAGAGAATCAAATGTTCTTGTAAGTAGTTCGTAATAACGAGCGTGACTAAAATGTTGACGTAGTCGATAAAGAAGGTATACATCACCAATTTCAATTGCCATTGCATTAATAATTCAACGATCATTCCAGAGCTTTCAATTCATTGTGCTTTTCTTTCAATCGTGAGTTAGTTCTTATAACAACTAATAATACTTTCAATGGGTGTAAACTCTAAAGACTCCATCATTGTAAGCCACCGAGACATCCACCCAGCAACTGTTATGCAACTCATTTGAATATTAATTTACTTCGCTACTTCTCAAGAGGCTCAATTAAAATGTGATCAACCCCAAAATTAAACTCTGAATTTCTAGTTTCTAACATATATGTATTGAATCAAGGATGTGTTTTAACAACCAATCAATATCATTTTACAAATTCCTCACATTATTTTTAAAAATCAATGAAGATTAATTAAACTCTTCAGTAATTGAAGTCCCGTAATATTGCTTCCATTCTTAAACATTTACCACATTTACAAATCATATTTATTTTTGTAAAATCCTCCAAAATATAAAGTCAATTAGAGTAATATCAACGCTTCTTTGGGTCCTATGTTCCTACTGTTTTTCTATGCTTCCGGATCCCTTAGTCACGTCTTCTGCCAACAAGAAGGTCTAGCGTCGAAGGTTGACAACTGTTTGTACGATAATAGTGTCCTGCATTGTCTTCTGTGTTATCTTTAAAAGACTACCTAAATTATAAATAATTCCAATCCAACCCATTATTTTTCAAACTGCTACTATAACTCCCTTGCACTACCCTTAACTAATCCCGCTTGCGCGAAACGACCTTATCCCCTAGTAAGCAGGAATAGTAATAAACACTGTCCGTTTCCGTCGCCGCATTTCCCATGCCAATCGATAAGTGCTAATTTCAAATGTTGACAGAGACAATTTCATGGCACTTAATGACGATCCTCTTCATCGACATTCTGTTCCTTATCACCCTACTAACTATGATTTTACTGATTTTTTTTTTTTTTTTTTTTTTTTTTTTTTTTTTTTTTTTTTTTTATTTTTTTTTTTTTTTTTTTTTTTCTTTTTTTTTTTTTTTTTTTTTTTTTTTTTTTTTTTTTTTTTTTTTTTTTTTTTTTTTTTTTTTTTTTTTTTTTTTTCTTTTTTTTACTCCTTTTTTTTTTTTTTTTTTTTTTTTTTTTCTTTTTTTTGCACTTCGTTCCTAATTCCATCGTGTGCCCACTGGCTGGAAGAGGATGGATGGATCGTGAAATTTTATTCTGGTAGAGTTTTGGGGGCAGCCATGGTTAGTCAAAATGTTTCACATCAAACAAAAAGTTATTGGCTAATTAACCAACTTACCCATAGTGCCTTATTCGGGAGGGAAGCTTTATATAAAGATGGAATTGTTGGGAGTGGGCCACTAATCTCTCTTATGGCATCAAGATGAGCAGCAGTACTTTGAAAACGAAACGCGAGGATTTTCCTCTGGATAGTACGAGCTTTATTGTTCATATAAAGAAGTGTTGAAGAATATTAGTTAATTGTGGTGTTCTACGCTTTTAATATAATTTAGACTAATATTTAGCCAATTTTAAATTAAACCTATCAGGTTCCAGCTCTAAATCTGAAACTACGTTAAAATAAATATAGTCCCAAAGTAGCTTTAAACTCATAAACTCGCCAAACATTGGTTAATTGGACTTTTTAATACTTATAAAAACTATAATAAAAAATATTCAATTAGGTCGAAAGAATTCATTGTGAGCATAGCATATTCCTCAGCCCCCTTCCATGGTAAGGAACGTATATATATATTACTATACCCATACTTTTATATTTATTTAATGAATATAAATTATATAATATATATATATATATATACTTTATATATATACTATATATATATATATATTACTATCCTGCTCTCCGACATTTCGTTGTTCGTTCTTATATGAAGTATGCATTTACATCTGAATAGTAAAGAAATTGGCTCTAAATAATTAGAGTGGATATTAGGGAAATAAAGGAGTAGATTTATACAGTCTTTATTTAATCATAGTTCATTGGAAGAATCACATCTTTATTTGCATATTTTTTATTTATAGACTGTGAATGTATATGTTGCAATTTATTAGCCGTTTATATAAATGCTTCTGCATCCGTTTTATATGTCATAAGCTAGTTTCAATGGTCTGTCATTTACCATCTATAAAAATTAGCGACATTTCATTCCTATAAATATCCTACTTGTTGTTTCAATCGATGGATTTACACTCCGCAAATCAAGGCCAAAATATATATACCATAGTATATATATATATCTATATATATATTATATATACTCTTATATATTTGATATCGCTATATATATATAGGTCAATATACTACTATTATATATATATCTATATATATATATATATATATATATATATATATCATAGGCGACTTACATACTCGGTGCTGCTCGTCTTAGCACGAGTTAACATTATAGAAAAGATGAGATCCTTTACATAAGTGTTTTAAAGATCATTCCTTGGGTATTTGTTTTTTCGAACATTGCATAGAAAGAAAATTTATATAATCAACGTATTAGAACTTCATTTTATTTAGAATAAAAGTAGAAGAATGCATCGCTTTTTAATTAATTTTCTATTTTTTCATCCATTCAAAAATGTGACTTTCGTGCTCAAATCAGAATTAGGCAGAGATTGTTGTGCGTAAATTTAGTCTTTAAATTTGTTTTTTTGTTGCCTTCGGCGTCTCTTAGCTACAGTTATGATGTTGTCACAAGGAAGAAACTAGCATTCTTTAAGTATACAATAAGTAGGACTCCTTTATTTATTCTTACCAAAGTTTATGATATATTACATATATATATAATATATATATATATAAATATATAATACTTATATTATATATATATATATATATATATATATATATATATATATATATATACTATAGTATGTATATATCATATATATATATATTATACTATAGTAGTATATAGTATATATATATATTATACTATATATATATAGTAGAAGTATATATATATATATACTATATATATATATTATATATATATAATATATTATATAAATATATTATATATTATTATTTATATATATATATATATATATATATATATATATAATATATAGATAATAATATAAATATATATTATATATAATATATATATATATATATATATAATTATATAAATATATGTATCATTATATATATATATATATATATATATATATTATATATATATATATATATATATATCTTATATATATATATATATATTATCATATATATATTTATATATATATATATATATATATATTTATATATATATATATATATATATATATATTATATATATATATATATATAATATATATATAATATATATATTATATATATAATATATATAATATATATATATAATAATTATATTATTATATATAAATATAAATAATATTATATATAGTTCTAATATATATATAATATATATATATATATATATAATATTATATATATATATATATTAATATATATATATTAGTAAATATATGTATATATATAAATATATATATATATATATATATATTTATATATAATATATATATATATATATATATATATATCTATTATATATATATAAATATAATATTATATATATATATATATATATATATATAATATATATAATAGTATATATATATATTATATATATATATATAAATATATTATATAATGATATATATATATAATATATATATATATATATACTATATATATAATATAGTATATATATATATATACTATATATATATATGTATAGAGAGTAGAGAGCAAACGAGCACAGAGAGAGCACGAGTAGTAAAAATTTACTGGAGTCGCCGCTGGTATATATATATATATATATATATACTTAATGATATATATATATATATAGTATATATATATATATATATATATATCTATATATATATAATATATATATATACTATATATATAATATATATATATAACTTATATATATATATCTATATCATATATTTTATATATATATATATATATATATATATCTAACAAGAAATATTTTACAAGGATATATACATATATTATATACATTTATTTTTGTTTTCAAGATATAATATATATATACTTATATATATATATATATATTAATATAAATTATATATATATAATCATACTGGATCTGGAATTTTCTTTCTACCAACCACGTCAAATTGGTGATCCTGAAGAGATAAAGCCTACCGTAAGTAGGTTCACGAACATCAACCTCTCCAGCAACAACTGCAGGCCTAATGGAATCTCATTTTCTGCAAGTGACAAGAACATATCTACCACGGGCGTTGTCTTGTTACGCCACCAGTTATTATTATTATTATTATTATTATTATTATTATTATTATTATTATTATTATTATTATTATTATTATTATTATTATTATTATTATTATTATTATTATTATTATTATTATTATTATTATTATTATTTTTATTATTATTACTCTTAATATTTATTTACTTACAATTATTTTCTTAATATTAATTAATTATTTTAATATTACGATATTTTTTAACAATAATTAATTTCTTTGGTATCTACAATATTTTTTAACCCTTTTTTGACTGATGATACTTTCATGTAAAGCAACCTAAAATAGCTATAAAATTTTTCATGAGTAAAAATTTTAGGTTTTAAGCCTATGGTATTCTCATGTTACGCATCAAGATTTATTTTGTGGAGGTATATGGCATCTAACTTACATGTGATAGTTTTAATATTTACATTTCGATTAAGATGTCGAAAATTTCGGATCTGTGAAGATTGGCTGTACGAGTTTTAGAATAATTTGATATAAAGGTGTGTATCTCGAAATTTATTTGATTGATTTAGTAAATTAACTATCTTAGAACTTATTTATAACATAATTAGGCTATTTAATTATTTTATTTCTTTACAAATCATATTTTTCAAGTGGCATGAATAGGTTGCCGTCCCGGTAACGAGTTGCCAATTCATAAATTTTTGAAGGGAAACTATTATTTTTTTTAATTATTATTTCTTTCTACTGTTTGTAGAATAAAATAAATTGTTTTTACGCTAAATGTTAATGCCACTAGATTTGCATATTTAATGTTAATTTTTAAAAAATTTTGGGGTTTTTTTATTGGTTTTATAAAAAAAAAGTATTCAAAAATTTTGCTATAATACGAAAAAGAATCTAATTTATAAGTGCTCTATATATGGCAAGTTTATTACAGGAATATATATATATATATATACTATATATTATATATATATTCTATTATATATATATAATAATATATAATATATTTATATACTATATATATATATATATATATATATATATATATATATATATATATATATATACCGAGAGTATAGAAAGTAATAGCAAAAAGAATTCTCCTCTCTCTCTCTCTCGTTCCTCTCTCTTCTCAATCTCTCTCTCTCTCTCTTCTCCGTCTCTCTCTCTCTCGTCTCTCTCTCTCTCTCTCTCTCTTCTCGTCATCTCTCTCTCTCTCTCTCTCCTTCTCTCTGCTCTCTCTTCTTCTCTCTCTCTCTTCATCCTCTCCTCTCTCTCTCCATGTATACCACCTCCTCCCTTACACTCACAATCCTCATCATTCTTTTTCCTTCGCTAATTTAATCTCCCCCTCAACATCCTCTCTTCAATCTTAATTGCTTTATTTTACTTCTATCCGGCAATCTCCTCCTTATACCTTGCTTTTCTTTATTCGTTAAATAAAAAAAAAAAAAAGTGAATAAAACTTTGAAAAAAATTCATCTTTATTTTTTCAATCTCTCTCTCTCTCTATAAACAACATTATTTTTTAATTTGTTATTATCTATATATTTCTTTTCTATAATACAATCAATATTTCTATTCTCATTATTACTATTACTATACATTTGCATAATATTATTACTATATTTCATTATTATTATCGTATTCATATTATAATACTTATAATTAAACTCATACTCCCACCTTTCTTTTATTCTTTTATTCTTATTTAGATTAATTTAATTTAATCACATCTTCAACCTTCGGTCTCTCTCTCTTCTCCTCTCTCATTCTCTCATCTTTTTTTAATCTTCATCATCAATACATATTATTTTATAATATTTCTCTCTCTCTCTCTGCTTGAGACAGTTTCCCATGAATTGTCATGTCCATGTCACTATCTATTAAATATATATAATAATTTATATATATATTATAATATAATATATTATATAATATATATATATATACTTATATATTATATATATATATATATATATATATATTATACCTATATATATTATATCATACTTTATATATATATTACCTATATATATATACTATTATATACTAATATATTATATATATATAATATTTATAATATATATATTATATATATAATATAAATATATATTTATATATATACTATACATTTATGTACAACATATAATATACTATACTATAATATATATATATATATACTTATATATATTATATATATATATTAATATTATTATAATCATTATATATATATACTATATACAGTTCTAGTATATTGTTAATTTACTAAATCTATCAAATAAACCTCTATGTACGCTACAACACCTTTCATTAACGAAGGAGGACTAGAAGTGATTACAATCACCTATAGAGGAAATATCCTTGTAACGCAAGCAAGTCATTTATACTGAGCATGATATAATAGGAAAAGGAAATGAAGGTAGATAGGGGAGCATATTAAACCTAAATGAATGCACAAACATGGGATTTAAGAACCTTAAGAGGAACAACTGGAATTCTTGATTTTCTGCTTGAAGATGATATTGTTTTGAGCAAAAAACTGGGAGACTGGGGAGAGACATTTTATATTGTATCTATTTAATCGATTTACGAGAAAGCTATTTAGACATGATGAACCTAGAGAAAGCTATGGAAAAATGATTGATTGAGCTCATACTCACGGAATAGACCGAAATGTTAATTAGAGTAATCAGAAGGAATGCACATAGGGAATGAAAGTGCTGTTTAGAGCGGTCGAATGGTGGTTGTGTGAATGGTTTGGAGGTGGAGAAGGGGAGTTCGACCAAGTGCGGTTATGATCTTATCCGTACTCTTTTGTCAGTATATGATAAAATGTATAAGAATGGCGCTGGACGGAGAAGAGGAGATGGTACGGTACTATGCTGATGATATACGCGATGGTGACCAGAGAGGATATTAGGAGACATTACAAAGGGTGTGACAATAATGGTCGGAAGTGTTTATGGGATTGAGTCGGATGAGGATGAACAAAGAGAAGACAGAGGTGAATGAAGATTTCGAGGAGAGGGATACAGATGTGAGTCCAGGTGGACCGGATCGTGGTCTTGAAGACACGAAAAGCCTTCCAGTTGTTACATCTGGGGCGTGGACGGTGAATTCCGAGGGGGAAGACTGACAACAGGAAGATCGAGGGACGACCATCGATTGAAATTTCCAAGAAGACTGTAGGCATACTGTTACCACGATTTATTTTGAAGAAAAGGCATGTACAAGATAGGTCATGGGGCTAATTTATAAACACGATGCTGAGAGCTACGCTGACGTACGCGAGCGATTAGGAGTTGAACTCTCACCACCAACACCAGAATGTAGGGTGGAGACGGCGGATTTTGGGGTGTTAAGGACTGATAACGTCGGGAGCCAAGTAAATGGACCCGAGTGAGGATTGAAAATGTCGGAATTATGCGCGAGCCTATGAGGTGGAAGCCTACGTCTGGATCTGGTGGGAAAATCATATACAGTTGCAGATGGTTAACGTCGAACCATCAGTTAGAAGATCTGGTAACAGATGAGAGATACCCCCCGGCAAATGTTTACGCTATACTTCATCTGGCGGAGAAGAAGAAATTCAAAGGAAGATGATGGGATAGAATTGGAGTTGTGGAACCAGCTGACCAATTTGTTAACTAAGAAGGACGAAACCTCCGAAACAGGTGGAGGAAGAGAAATGTAACCTGGAGACAGGACGTACTTCTGCACATGGAGGGGCATATTCGTAAGTAGACAAAGGTGCACAGTCCTAATTCTAACGTTCGCTTTTGGATGAACAGTTAACAGATTAGAAAACATATAAATTTATATATATATATACTTTATATTATATTATATATATATTATATCTATAAATATATATATATACTATATATCTATACTTATATATTAATATATATATATATTATATAATATACTATATATATATACTCTTATATATCTATATATATATATATAAACTTATTATTATATCATACTATATATATATATATATAATTCATATAATTATATATATTATAATATAAATAATATATATATATATATATATTTATTCAATATATATATTCATACATATATATTTAAACTTTATATATTATCATAATATACTTATATATATATACTATATTCTAATATATAATATTATTATCATATACTATATTTATAATATATATATTATTATATCTATATATATATATTATTTATACATATCATATATATATATATATACTACTATTACTATATATATACATATTATATCATAATAATTATATAATATATAATATATTATATATACTATATATATATATACTATTTAATCATCATTATTATTCTACTCTCTACGCTCTGTACTATATTTAACTACTATATATATATATATATGATATATTATACTATATATAATATATATATAATATAATATTATATTACTTTTTATATATATATAACTATATATATAATAGTATATAATAATCTACAAAATTTTACAGTTAATTAATATTTTTATTTATTAAAATTGATAACAATGAATTTTTTTATTAAAAGTTATTTTAACAGGATTTGGGTTTATCAAAGAAATTAGTTTTAAATGTAACCTTGAAAGTCTGTCGGTACTTTTATGTGCCGTCTTCTAAATTAACATAATAAAAAAAAATTCGGAGAATAAAAGGTAATAAATGGGTATTTAATGAATCTCAAAAAATTATAAAACAATCGTCTGCATAATGTTTTTTAAATCCGAGGTTAAACCTACTCTCGTCAACAAAGCGTTAAATATATTTTTATTTTGCAAAATTCTTCCACCTCTTTTCTTTTTTCTCTCACTCTTGTCTCCCTGTTCGGTTGCCCCTCGCCTTACCGCAATGCCTGGAGATGAAGAATTGAACCCTGCTCCTAGGTTGGGCGAGACGGATTCGAACCTTGCCGCCTCCCATATTACGCCCTTTAACAAGCTCTACAAACAGGATCCGGAAGTATGGAGGCCATTTTTTGGCCGAGCTGAAACCGAGCTCAACAAGTATGCTCGGGCCTTGGCTGCTCTTCCTCATCCCTGTTTGCTTAAAATAAGGGATTCGTTCACCACACTCTCTTCCTCTCCCACACCTAACCCTAGGAAACCGTACTCCTTCGGAAATGCTTATTGAGATGTTGTCCCTCCTGGGAGGAACTCCGACTCCTCGTGAAAAAGCCATTTTTTGGCGCCTCTTCTTATAGAAGCTACCTCTTTATGCTCATGATGTGCTGGTGTCTCTTAACCCTGCTCTCAGTCTCCAAGTAGTAGCCGAAAAAGCCGACAGGATGTTGAGGCACCATGCGCCTCAGGTCTCTGCTGTTTTTCCACTCCTACTGAAGTAGTTATCCCTCCCGGAGCATTTGCCTTGGACGAGGCACGTGTTTCCGCCCTCGAAAATGGCCTTGCTGATCTTACGGTGGAGGTCAGGCAACTGGCCGCCACTGTAAGAGCCAGCACTTCCCGTGCTCGTGATTCCTCTTATAAGAGGGGCTCCTGAGGGAGATCCCCCTCCGCTAGTAGAATCAGCTCTCCAAATGGATACTGTTTTTACCATCACTCTTTTGGTGCACAAACCAAGAAGTATGCGAGTCCCTGTACTTTCCAGGGAAACACACCGGCCAGTCCTTGGTGGGAGTGACTGAGGACACTGATCCATCTACCACACAACTTACTTCACTTCTCTAGGTATTGTACCAGTCTACGAAGCGCTCTTATCTTATTGACACAGGTGCGACCATCTCGCTCCTAACTAGAGATCCTTTGGTTGATCCTTCCACACCACTTTCAAACCGCAAGCTTTAAGCGGCTAATGGCTTTCCCATAGTCATCTACGGGGAGCGATTATACTCCTTAGACGACTCCCTTAGGAGAGTTCCGATGTGTGCTTATCGATGCTGAAGTCACTCAACCCATCCTCGGGGCTTACTTTCTTTCACACTTCCAACTGCTTGTTGACTTCAGTAACAAGCGCTTAGTAGATGGGTCTAACTCTCTCACCTCTCCTGGTTCTCTAACTCCCTCTGCGCTTGGGAACGTTTCCGTGGTTGCGCCTCCAACTGAATTTGAGCATATGATGAAGTTAAGGATAGTGCGTGCTTCCAAGAAAATCTGGTCCAGTCCTCTTCATATGGTCCCCAAAGCCACGGTTGGCGATTGGAGGCCATGTGGAGACTTTCGTGCTTTGAATGCTGTGACGACTCCTGATCGCTATCCCGTTCTTCATATCCAATCTTTCACTTTTCATCTCGATGGAGCAACCATCTTCTCGAAGATTGATCTGGTTTGAACGTACCACCAGATCCCTGTCACTCCTGAAGACATACCAAAGACGACGGTGATCCCCCTTTTTGGTTTGAGGAACTCTGCCCAGTCTTTCCAGAGATTCATAGACTCTGTTCTTCATGGACTTCCTTTCGCTTGGACCTGTGTTGACGATCTTCTCGTTGCTATCAATTCTCCTGAAGAACATCAGGAGCACTTGCGCGCCGTCTTCGCAAGGTTGAGCGAAAATGCTATTCGTGTCAACCCTGCGAAGTGCGTACTCGGCGTTTCTTCTAGGAGTTTTCTTGGCCACACATTCTCTGCAGAAGGTGTACGTCCTCTGGAAGGTCATGTCGCTGCCATCCGCACCTTTCCTCTTCCTGAAACTCAGAAGCAGCTTTGGCAGTGGTTAAGGATTATAAATTTTTACCATCGCTTTTTACAAAATGAAGCTGAACTTCTCCGACCTCTCGCCTCTCTGCTCCGTCCAAAATAGAGAGGATAATATACCAAAGTGGATTGGACTGACCAAGGTCGGGCTGCATTTACTGCCGCTAACAAAGGTCTTGCGAATGTCACACTCCTTGCCCATCCTCAAGGCTCAGCTTCCACCAGAGTTCAGGTGGATGCTTCCGATTTTGCAGTCGGGGGCGTCTTGCAACAACACTTGAACGGATTGTAGGAACCTCTTGCTTTCTTCTCTTGCAAGCTCCAACCTGAAGAAACTCGGCTTTCGGCTTGCCTTGTGTCTCGCGGTACGTCACTTCCGTTACTTTTTGGAAGGCCGCGAGTTCCACATTCTCATCGATCACAAACCTATAAACTTTGCGATGGCATCTCGTAATGAACGACACTCGCCTAGAGAAGCTCTTCATTTGGAGTATGTGCCGCAGTTCACCACCGGCACCAGACACATCTCTAGAGTTGATAACTTCACCGCAGATGCCCTCTGGCGCATCCAAGTCAACTCCCTTTCCTCACTTCCCAACATCAATTATGAGGACACGGCAACGTGCATAGCGTCAGAAAACACTCCTCTTCCTCAGGATTCTTCTCTACGACTGCAGTGGATTATCATCTCCGGCATAGGAAAGAATCTCCTGTATGACATGTCAACAGGACATCCATGCCCATTCGTTCCTCCTTCTTTTAGAAAGGACATCTTTCTCAATCTACACTCACTTTTTCATCCAGGCATTGAGGCTTCACGCAAGCTGGTTACAGCTCGTTTTGCTTGGCCCGACGTAAATGCCAACGTGACAAAGTGGATTCACCAATGTCTTTTCTGCACACGTTCAAAGGCTCAGAGGCACGCCAAGGCTCCTCTAGACACCTTATTGCTACCTGGTGAACATTTTGAAAAGTTTCACATTGACAGCGTTGGACCTCTTTCTCCTTCGGATGCAAACTATACTTTCTCACATATATTAATTGGTTTACTCGTTAGACCGAAGCTATTCCTCTCTCTGTCACTACAACTGAATCCATAGTAAAGGATTTCATGGCTCATTGGGTTTTGTGTTTCGGTGTTCCACTCATCGTTACCTCCGACCAAGGGCGACAATTCGAATAATTCCTTTGGAGAGATTTGATGAGTCTCCTTGGTGCAGAGAATATTAGTACTACCGAATATCATCCGCTGGAGAATGGGATTTGTGAGAGGTTTCACCGTCAGCTCAAGGCGTCCCTAGCAGCTCAACCTCTTCCTGAGCGCTGGACTGAAGGTCTACCTTTCGTCATGTTTGGCATACTCACTGCCATCAAGGAAGACCTTCAGTGTTCTGCTGCGGAACTTGTCTATGGTTCCACTCTTCGTCTACAAGATGAGTTTTTCTCCCAATCTTCTCCTTTTCAACTTGCTGATTTTTTTTCCTATCTCACTCGCTTAAGATGTCTTGCTGGATCGTGGAGACCTACTCCTACACGCCAACACAAGGTGCATTCCTTCATTCCAAACGATCTTTCTATATGTACTCACGTTTTTGTTAGACATGACTCTCATTGAACCTCTCTCCAACCTAAATACGACCGACCGTTTCCGGTTGTACTTAGGAAGAAGCTTAATACTATCCAACGTCCTTCTCGCTAATAAGTCGTGTCAATCGATCCTCTTAAGCCAGCTTATTTCGAGGCAAACCCTCTTGACACTCCGGAATCCGATTTCTTTCCTCGAACTGTTCCGGTACCTCTTCTTTCTTCTTCCCAACCCTCCGTAGTTACTGCTTTTACTCCTCCACTATCTCTTTCTTCTACTTCGCCACCTCCACCTTCTATACCTGCATCTTCTTTGCCACCAGAACCACCACCACCACCGCCTTGAACTACAACTCTGGCTCAACCACATATTCCGACGAGCAATCTTGTTTCCACTCCAGCTCCAACTCAAACTTCTGCTTCTGCTTCTGCTTCTGCTTTACTAACTCGTCATTGCACATGGTCTAGCACAAGGATTCCTGTTCTGACGTCCACTTCTTCTACTTCCTCTTCTTCGCCAGCATCTTCCGACGCCCGTCATGTTTGGTAACTAAACCGCCTGCTTCGCAACAATCTCTCCATTCTGCTCTAGTTCCTTTGGGGGCTGTAGGCAGATAGAGGAGAGATCGTAAAGTGTCTTGGCCATGGCGATACTTTGATTAACACTTTCCCGGCCTAACCTCTGCAGGGGGGTTCTGTTACCATGTACGCGGTCTTGCTGATTTTTTGGTTACTGAATAAGGTATTATTTGAAACAAGCGCCAGATACGGTTTTCTGTATCTTTTCAATCCATTGACGCAGGCTCATTCTGCATCCTTCATAGGCCTCCAACTCTGACCAAGCTTGCGTAGCTTCATGATAATTTTATGTTTATAAATTATCTTTTTTATTCTTTAAATTAACTATTTTTGTATGTACTTTTATATCCCAAATTTCTTAGAACTGTATTGTATTTTCTAGGATCTGGGGGCCAGTTTAACTTTCAACTTCAAAATTTCAGCTTTCATGCAATTTTCAATAACTGGGTTTCTAATCTTGTTTTTTGTTGAAGAATAGTATATGAATTGTTTAACTCTGGATTTTCTTTCTACAACCCGTCAATTAAATATATTATATATTATATATTATAATTATATATATATATATATATTAGTATATATATATATATGTTATGGATTATATATTATATATATATATATAATATTATATATATATATATATATATATATATATATAATGGTAGGAGTGTTGGGGTTACATCTTCTTCTTGTTCCTTCACTACACGGGTTTCGGTGAGGCTCTTTTGAAGTTTCTTGTAATGATTTCCGGTTTACGTTAAGAAACCTAAATAGACAGCACCGGCTATGTTACTTTGATGCTGGAAGTCGCCTCTTCACCAAAAGAAAGCTAAAACATTACGCTTTGGTACGTCGAATCTAGTGAACCAGGAACCAAAGTCGTTACAACTATTTTATAGTATCTCTTTAATGGGAAGTGAAATGACTTGATATACTTGGGTTGTTTATTAAGATTTTCATTCGGATTATATTCAAAATCACTGTTACAATGCTTATGTTTTTAATAAAAAAAATTATTAAAAAATGTTATGCACAAAAAATCTTGTCACAGTGGGCTGTAGCTCGGGTTTTTTGCAAATCAATCAACTTTTTTCGGCAAAATAAAAAGATAAACGCGTGAACTCATTTCGCATAATAAAAGTGGATAAAAAGATTATAATATACCAAATATTTAGTATAAAAAAAAACATTTTATTCTAATAAAAAAACATTATGTTAACATATATCACAAAATAAGTTGTATTAAACACAAATCACAGATAAAAATTACAACCTTCAGTAAGCATGGAAAAGTATTATTTGATAAAATTGGTTTACATTGCATTTCAATTTCTTTAAGATATAAACAGCTTTTCATAAAGATACTTTTATGGCTAGCTTAAATATATAACTATTATCATTGAACTACAAAACCTGAAAATAGAGAAAATAAACACAATAAGTCATTTAATAAATAATAATTTAAATAATCATTAATAAATAATCATGAGTGAAGTGGATATTAAAGGATCTACTATTTACTTTACATCTACTAACAAATCGTCATACAGTTCTCGTGAAGCACACTGAAACTAAAGGGTTGGGCGGAAGTTTTTTTTAAAGCCCCTGCAAATATAATTTTTTAGTAATCAGTCATAAAATTCCTCATTTGCGACCCACAGGCGAAGTACAAAAGTTTGCAAAATTTTTTAGTCATAACTCTATTTGGCCCTCTAAGGTATGTCATTGAAGGAGACATATTCTGTTAAGACAGAAGATGACGTTTGTTGCTGATAACCTTTTGCTTGATTTCTACTGTAGAGAGCTTAAAAAAGAGGTTTCTCATCAGTTATTAAGATGACATTTCTCCCTTCCAAAATGCTTGAAATGAAGAACAGCTAGTAGCTGCTATAAATTACGGTCCGAAGCAGGTTTTGCGTTGGCTGTTGCTGATTAGCTTTTTTCTGTAGAAATCTATAGGTACTGCCTGTCCATCAACCATCTGATGAGGGCTGCTCCTATAGAAGTCTGGCTACTATCCGTTTACAAGTTGAAGATAGTACATCCGGCAAGAAAAGGAAGTATTGTTGCGTTTTGAGTTTGATATAACTATATAATATAGTTATATAACTTGACTTTTAATGAAAGCTTTTTCTTCTGTGGTTTTTCATGCAAGAGACTTATCTATTGGATGGTTTTTTTGTTTTTTACATATAAAGAAAGAGAGTTTTTGCAAAACAAGGGATGAATGGACGAGGTATCACAATCATTCTCAAATCTTTAAGAGCTGCTGATCTTGAGGAAGAGGGTACTTGGAAATTTTGAACGTCTTTTCTGAAGGAGAGAAAACTCCTTCTTAAAAAATATTATATCCCAAATAGTTGAGAGATGACCTGAAAAATTCTCACTTTTCTAGGGATATTTTAAAAGAATTTTCTTGAAGAAGCTTGAAAACTGCCCTGAGATGTTCTTCATGCTGTTCTGGCGTTGATGAAAAAATTGCCACGTCATATAGATACATAAACAAATTGAAGGTGTCGAAAATGGAGTCAATTATGGGCTGAAACATAGGGTCAGCATTTTTCAAAAGAAACCGCGTAGACACATATTCAAAAAGGCTGAAAAAAGTTATTATGACAGTCTTTTCAATGTCCTCCTGTCTTATTGGAATTTGGTGATATGCCCTCTGAAGGTCTATTTGCTGAAGATTGTTGGTCCATATAGACGTTGTGAGAGACTTTGAATATGAGGAAATGAATGCCCATTACTTTTAGTGATGCATTCAAAGATCTATAATCACCACAAGACCACCAAGTTTCAGGAGTTTTCTTTGGCACCAGCTGGCGCGGAGAAGTCCAAGAAGACTTGGAACATCTGATGATTCCATTCTTCAAGGGAGTCTCAAATTCTGCTTTGCTGCTTTTAGTTTATCTTCGGGAAGATGGCGAGGTCTTGCAAACACTGGAGGAGAATCACCAGTCTTTATGTAGTGAACAGGTCATTTTTTATTAAATTTGATGTTCGCCAAGTCAGTAAGTGAAGTCAACAAGGGAAACTCCTGAAGCAAAAATGAGATATTGAAATCTTCAATGTTAGCGCTGATTTGTAATGAAGCAACTTCCTCAGAAGAGATTTGAAAAGGTGCCAGAAGAACGTATTTGTGTCTTGTAGAGCTTTCTTTCCACAATCGATAATTAATTGGTAGTGGTGTAAAAAAAAGCCCATTACTAAAGATTGGCATTGCTATATCAGTTTCTATGAAAGTGAAGTTAAATTCTTGACGAAGGTTCTTGATCGTTATTTATGTCCGCTCATTATTTCGCTCCATCATGACACTTGAATAGCGAGTCATTGACTGGCGGAACAATGAATTAGTCTGCAAATAGGGAATGTTTGTTACCATCCATAGAAGGTAGGCTTGAAATGGAAGCGGCAGTGTCCAAGAGAAGAGAGTATCTGAGCCAATATTTGGGCACATAGATAAGTAAAGTTGTGAACTGATTTATAGCGCTACATTCAGCAGCTCTCTAATTTTCGCGATGGTACAGGAGAAAGAAGATCTAAGAAGAGGAATGAGACGAGGGTTTACATCTGCCACATTCCTTTGTCAAGGCCGACTTTACCCAAGGTCTGCATGTTTCTTGCCCTGTTGAGCGTAGTGATGTGGGGATGCAGAGTGGGGTCTTTGGTTGATTATATGGACGAAGTCCTGTAGATATTCCCGTTGCCGTTGTTGTTTGGTTTGATTGCTGTTGTTGTTGTTGTTGTTGTTGTTGTTGTTGCTGCTGCTGCTTGCTTGCTGCTGCTGCTGATGCTGCTGCTGTAGTTGATTGTACAGTCGTAGCTGTTGATAAGCATGACAGAGCGACCGGCAACTAGGACTCATTGGCTAGTTCACCAAGTTGCACAAGGGTAAGTGCGGTCTGTAAGCCATAGTTGGTCGAATATTTATTGGGAGAGTCCTTCCAAAATTGATCCAAATTTAAATGGTCCTTCTCCAATTGATTTCCTAGATACCGGCGAACGAGGATGGGGACGACTCGCATACCTTTCTAGATAGATGAAGGAATATCTTGGCCACTGTTAGCTTGTTGGAACTTAACTCCTCGTTGAATAATCCATCTTACTCTTCTCGTTATATGGTAATAGACGTGCTCTCTACGTGGAGTGGTATTGCTTGTAGCATCGAGTTCTGAAGAGGAGACAGGATCGATATGGGTATGTGTGAGAAAAGAGTGGAAGTACTTCGTCTTCTTCCTGAGGTGATTTTTAACAAGGTGAAATTGGTGCTTCTAAAACTCTGAACGAAGTTGAAACTGAGGTCTAAGAAAATATTAGTAGCGTTTTACCTTGAATCTTAGCTATCAGTTTCTCTATCTGATCCTTCTTGGAGTAGATTGCCTGGGGTCTCGTTGTCTGTAACATCTTCTTGGAAAGTGTTCCCGATTTCTGTGGGTCTTAGGAAGAGTAGCTTCTTCTTGAGTCTTGAGCGCGTGTTCCTTCTTCTAAGTCACCAATTATGTTAGTGGCAGAGTGTTTGACGATTTACATTCTTCTTGTTCCTTCTACTGACATCTGGTTTTCGGTTGAGGTTCTTTGAATGTTTCTTCTAAATGACTTCCTTTTTACGTGAGAAACATAAATAGACCAGCACCGGCTACGGTTACTTTGCTGTTGGAAAGTCCGCTCTTCATTCGCAGGGAAGCTAATGTATCATGGATTTGGTACGTCGAGACTATGAATCACGGCACCTAGTCGTTACACTTCTTTATAGTTATTCTTTAATTGTGGAGAGTGAAGACGAACTTGATATATTGGGGATGCTTTTAAAAATTTCACATTGGGATTATATCAACTCATCCTGGTTTGATATGCTACTTTTAAATAAAAAAATTATAAACACTAAAAATATGTACGAAAATCTCGTCGCCACTTTGTTCGAGCGCGGGTTTTCTGCAGATGTAACCATTTTTTAAGGCAAAATGAAAAAAAAACATAAAACTTCATTTCGTATAAAAAATAGACAAAAAATGATCAAATATAAATACAGCCAAATAGTATCAAAAACATATATCTCTAATTAACAAACATAATGCAACATAATCCAAAATAAAGTTTTTTTACAATAAATCACAGATATATTACAATCTAAGCATGGAAAAGTATTATTATTCGATAAAATAGGTTTACATTTGCATTTCATTTTCTTTAAGATATAAACAACTTATTCAGACACATTTATGGCTAACTTAAAAATATAATAATTCGATAAAATGAGGAACGAACCGTATTAGAGAGTTGATGGTGTGAAGAAGGGGTAAATCGAGAGAATAAAAGAGAGTACGCTTGAGATGGTTTGTCATGTGGAAGGATGGATGATAGTCGGTTGGTTAAACAAATGTATAGTGGTGAGTGTGTTGGGAATCGACCCCCTGGGAAACCGAAAAAAAGTGAATTGAGTGAGTAAAGGAATGCTGGAGGAGAGAAATCTGAGTTTGGCTGAGGCGAGAAGAAAGGTGCATAAATAGAAAGTGATGGCGGGTTTGTGAAAGGGGTATGGTTGTGGCCCACCTGGGCCAAGGGATTGAACCCCACATTGACGAGAGATACTATAGTGAGGGTCCGTCGCAGTCCCGTGAAACTCTTGGGAGAACTTTCTGACTGCAAAGAGCTCTCACTAAAAGGTATAAAGGGGGCTGGTAAGGCTGGGCTTTTTTTCGACTTGCGTCATATTCTTCTTCTACGTTTCTGTTTCCGGTGCAATGTTAGCACCTTAACCCCCCAGTCTGGGGAAAGAGTGGTTGAATATATATATATGATATAAATATATTATATATATATATATATATATATATAATAATTATATATAATATAGTATATTTATATATATATATATTATATATAATAAATATATATATAAATTGTTATATATATATATATAATATATATATATAGTATATATATATATATAATATATATATATATATAATATATATATATATCTATATTATATATATTAATATATATTATATATCTATATATATATATAATATATATATATGTTTATATATCTATATATCATTATCTATATCTTTATATATATATATTTATATAATATTATATTATATATATATAATACTATATATAATAATATATATATATAATATATTATTTATAAGTAGTAGGGCTGGCACTTCTGAGGATGAGCGGAAGCACGGCTGTGTACGTTGTACGTAACGTACATACGTACATGAAAAAGGCAAATCGGTCTTTTTGACCGCGAAAGGTCGTTCTATTGTACCCGCAGGGTACAATAGAACGAATAATAAAAAATTAAAAATATAATTTAAATGAAATTAAATAAATAAATAAAATAAATAATAAATAAAATAAGTAATAAATACATAATAAATAAATAAAATAAAATAAATAAATAAATAAATGAATAAATAATAAATAGTATAAAAAAAATTAAAAAACAACAAAAAAAATTTAAACAAAAAAAACGTACATAATTACGTTCATTGCACCCCACACCAGTACACCACAACACACACACACACCACACACACACACACACACCACACCACACACACACATATATATATATATATATATATAAATATATATATATATATATATAATATATAATATATATATATATAAATATATAAACTAATATATATTGGGGGCGATGGCCCCCTAAACATTAATTGATTATAGGAAGGCCGAATTTGGGTTTAGGAAGATTCGATTTCCTGAAGGGAATCGATTCTGAGTCGAACGTTCCTGCAAGGAATCGTTTTTCACGCACTCCGCCCTCCGGCTCCGGCTCCGGCTCGGCTCCGGCTCCGCTCCGCTCCGCTCCGGCTCCGGCTCCGGCTTCCGGCTCCGGCTCCGGCTCCGGCCTCAGCCTTGGCTCCGAATATATCTACCTGGGTTAGAGTTATCGTATCGGGTTAAAATTTGGAGGAGGGTAGATTGTGAGACGTAACCTCGTCGAGAAGAGATTACGTCCACCTGGGTTCCCGAAAGGGACCACCCCTTAAAAAAATCGAAGTGTTTGTATAATTGGCTGATTTGGTGAGAGGATTCAGGTGAATTCTAGACGAGACTTGGTATCGGATTTCGGAGGAGTTGGCTCCGCACCGGGCTGGGAGCCGGTGCGGTGCTGAGTTAATTAACATTCGTATAACAATATTGGTGTTCTTTTATATGTTATTGAACCTGTAAGATCTCGAAAATGACTGTTATAGAGGGTCGTATAGGGTGTCTAGGACTCCCAACGGAGGGGGTCCTGACTGGAAAAATACACAGAGTGCAAAAACTTAGCAAAAGGAATGAATGAAGGAATGAAGGAAGAATGAAGGATGAAGAGAATGAAGAAGGGATCTGACTCAGAGGAGTAGGAGTTGACAGCTGCAGCGGTGGCAGACGTCGCGGTGCGGCTGCGAGTTACAGAACATTCGTATAAAACAGCAATGTAAGGTTGTTCTTATATATGTTATCGAGTCTGTAAATTTCAAAAATAAAGGTTTCAGAACATTAAAACGAAAAATAAATAAATAAAAAATAATAAATAAATAAATTTCTTATTCTTTTTATGTTTTATAACTTACAAATTTTCGTTTTTTTTTATACACACTTAAAGCAGTAAATCAGTAAATCAAACCACCCAGACCATCCCTTACACCTTCCAATGATATATTGATCTATTGATCTAATCGATTCCGGTCATATTTTTACTAAAGATAAATGCATGTTTTACATACCCTAAATCATAAATCAGTAAATCAAACCATCCAACCACCTTCTGTCCATCCATGATCTATTGATCTATTGATCTATTGATCTATTGATCTATTGATTCAAGTCATTTTTTTAGTAAAATGTAATGTTTTACATACCCTAAATCAGTAAATAGTAATCAAACCCACAACCTACTTCTGTCTCAACCTACCTTTACCCCCCCCCTGAATTCTATTGATCTATTGATCTATTGATCTATTTGATTTAATTGATCTATTGATTCAAGTCATTTTTAGTAAAATTATCAATGTTTCAATATATAAATCAGTAAAGTCAGTAAATCAAACATCAACACCTTCCGTGTCCATCGTGATCTATTTTGATCTATTGATCTATTGATCTACATGATTCAGTTCATATTTTTACTAAAATTATCATGTTTTACATACCCTAAATCAGTAAATCAGTAAATGCAAACTGCCCTTCACCTTTTCACTTCTCCGTGATCTATTGATCTATAACTATTGATCATGATCTATTGATCTATCATTATGATAATCAGTTTTTAGTAAATTTAATGTTTTACATACCCTAAATCAGTAAATCAGTAAATCAAACATCCAACCCCATCCCCTACCTCCCCTAGCCTAAATTCTTTAGAGTCTATTGGAATCTATTGATCTATGATACTATTGATTCAGTCATTTTTAGTAAAATTGTAATGTTTTACTACCCTTAAATCGGCAAATCAGTAAATCAAACCCCCAGCGCCCACCCTTCCAACATGAATCTAATTATTATTGATCTATGATCTATTGATTCAGGTCACAATTTCGAGTAAAAATTATGTTTTACATAACCTAAATAAGTAATAGTAAATCAAACAAGCATACCACACTGTCCCCCCCTCATCCATGATCTACTGATCTATTGATTCAATCACATTTCCGAGTATCATTTTGGATAAACATACATGAAAACTAAGTTCTTTTATACTGACAACGAATATAATACTAACGTAACAAAGTTTTCACATTAATAAAGCTAACATAACACCATTCTGAACTAAAAATATAATGTACAAATTGACAAAACCTACAACACCTTACGCACGACGAATACTACTAACATTAACAAAGTTCCACCTTAACACCAGTAAAGTAACTAACATAGCATACACAAACGTAACCTATTCATACTTTTTCAAAGCATATCTCTAACATATAATGTTAATTCTACATTAACTTGGTAATATTTAAACAAAATTGTATCATAACCTTCTCTCATTATCATACAGACCAACTAATATATGCTAGCGTAACAAAGTTTTATTACATTACATATAATATTTAACAAAATTTTCTATTTATCATTCGAAGTTTCAACACCCTTTGAAAGCATGTAAGTATAAATGCATTCTTCAGCACTTAACCATTTTTCTGCATATTTTGTTTCAACAGCACGCACTCTCTCAAACCAGAGAGAAGTAAACTTATCCCATTGTTGCTAGTTATTACACACTAATGTAGATACCCTCATTACGGAAACCTACATATTCAGTGTAATATCGTAGATTTACCCAGGAGTTAAATTTAATTAAGTCCTCAAGTATGTCGACGTCGTCAAGATGTGATGTTAAAGTTGTTTTTTACTTTTAATCAAAGCTGTAATATTTCAGATGTTCGAACTGTGAAACCATATACATGTAATGCTAGAAGGGACCACTATCGATGGGTTTCCCAATAGTTGCGTAATCAAGTGCTTTTACATTGTCAGCCGACGAGAATAGACAGCATCTATATCTGTTGAACCTCTTAAACTGTCTCCACCGCTAGATATTTTACAACGAGTCGATGCATCAGATGAAACACACTTAGCCTTTACCCAGGCTCTTGTGATATCAATAATCTTGACGAATTCCTTCAACAGAAATGAATAAGAGTCTTATTATTGACCTCTGCTGGATATAGCAACGTAACGACCGCCCTTTGGTTTACGATTAAATATAAATTGACACATCGTTGGAAATAACGAAGGTTCTCGTAAAGTATCACCAACAATCGTAGAGGAAGGGTGAGACGTCATCGTATCAAAACACAGCGAACAATATCCAACTGATGAAACTCGAGTGTAAAAACAGTCCCCAAATGTAATGAACATTCCTTCTTTCTAACATCGAAGAAATTAACAAGAATACGACGTACGAACGAACAATATCAGATCGAAATACGTAATAATTCCTGCCTGACAACAAGAACCAACACAATAATTGAAAACAACTTAGATCAAACAAACCAAAACATTAAAAGTTTTTATTCCAACAGACAATAAAAATAAGTTCTTTGAATATAAAATATCTAAGTAAAGTGTAATAATTTAATGGTCTAAAGTCATTAAATCAAGTAATAGTAAGCAATCCAGTCACAATCCCTGTCTCTCCTCACTCTTCTCCAACCAACCTCCTAGATCTATTGGATCTATTGTCAGAATCAACAATATTTCGAGTAATCATTTTGGACTAACATACAATAAAAATAGAGTGTTTTATTATATCTCGACCCACAATATTTGCTACCGTAACAAAGTTTTTCCATATCAATAAAGCTATCATATCATAACAATGAACTAAGAATATACTTATGTACAATCGACAAACCTAACATACCCTACGCGCGAATAAACCATCAACATTAACACAAAGTTCCGTAACATAACCGGACCAATATCATTTTTTTTTTATAATTATTATTATTATTAGTTATTGTTATTACCCACTATTATTATTATTAATTATTATTATTATTATTATTATTATTATTATTATTATTATTATTATTATTATATTATTATTATTATTATATTATATTATTATTATTATTATTAATTAATGATAATATTATATAATAATTAATAATAATAACAAATTTTTAACAACCGTAAAGCTAACAATATCACCTAAACTAAGACATAACGTTAACCTTACGTACGAATAACAGTCAACATTAATCAAAGTACACGATTAATTATCAGCTAAGTCACTACCAACTGGCATCACAAAAACGTCATCCAAGCTTGTCTCTACCACCCCCCCTAAAGAACCTAACTAATCATACTTACCGAGGTTTGACGCTCATATGAAAAGCACAGATGTTCAATTAAGGGCTTTACATGGTAGGCTTAGCATTAGGGTACTTTCATGTTTATACAAAACTTTTCACGAATGCGCCCTTTCATCAACATAAGCTCAACTGCTTATCATAACCGATCAATTTACAAGCGACGAGCCCCCACTACATGAGATCACCCTACCCAGAGAGATGCATGAGACCCATCTGGGGACCACCAGAAGGGGTCCTTCGAAGATAAGGGCACAGCCCGAAGACCCATTTCGGGTACCCGAGGGGGGTGTAAGCGGTCAACATAAGGCACAGCCCTTCGGGCTTGTGTCCTTAGCCGCTATAAATATGCAGAAAAATGGTATAGTGCTGCAGAATGCATTTATACTTACATCTTTTCAAAGGGGTTGAATCTCCTGGGAGAGATTATACTCGTAACATGCCAGTTTTTATGTTGAGATCCCATGTCTCCAAGCTTAGATTGAATTAAATATATTTAAATAACTTATATGTTTTTATGTATTATATAACGCTTTTTCAATGAAAAATATGTTATAAAAAGAAAACTTGGTTTTACCTCCCTATGTTTCGCTTATTGGTTAACGTTGTTATGATGGCTTTTATTCGTTTCGGTTGTTTGTGTGTTAAGTAATTCCTTAATGTGAAACTGTTGTTACGTTAGCAAATATTGTTGGTTAAGTAATACTAGAACGTTATTTTTTAATGATATTGTTTATCGAATGATACTCGAAACTGTGACCCTGATTCAATATATCAATAGATCATGGAAGGGTCGGGAGGGGTTGGGCTGGATGATTTGATTTACTTGATTTACTGCTTTATCTGCTTTACGGATCAGTAACTATTCAAGAACTTTTACTATGATATTTTTTAAATGAACTTATTTTATGTTATGTTTGGATAAACTTTGATATGTTTGCAATTATTCGCTGGGATTATGATAGTTAGGTCAAGGTTATGATAAATTTTTGTTAAATATTATTATGTTAATGTAAAAAAACTTTGCTACGTTAGCATATATTCGTTTGTCTGTATGATAAATAGAGAGGTTATGATTAATTTTTTGTTAAATATTACCAAATTAATGTAGAATTAACAGTTGATCATGTAGAGATATATGCTTGACAAAGTATGAATAGGTTACGTTTTTGTATGCTATGTTGTTACTTTACTGTTGTTAAGTGTGAAAGTTGCTTAATGTTAGTAGTTTACTTCATGCGTAAGGTGTGTTAGGTTTGTTGTTGTACCATTATATTCTTAGTTCAGGATGATGTTATGTTAGCTTATTAATGTGAAAACTTTGTTACGATTGCATATATTCGTTTGCAATAAAAAGAACTTAATTTTTATGCTGTGTTATACAAATGATCTCGAATGGACTTGAATCAATAGGTCAATTATCTCATGGATGAGGGGGGGTG
>JABUQX010056540.1:5000-12500 GCA_015478945.1 Trachelipus rathkii
TATTATTATATTATTGGTTATTATTATTGGTTGTTATTATGATATTATATACATATTATATTATTATATTATTGTTATATATATTATTATTATTAATATATATATTATTATATACATATATACATATTATTACTTACATTATTATTATATTACATTATTGTTATTATATATAGATATATTATTACATTTAAAGAAAAAACATGGTTATATATACATTATTATTGTTGTTGCTGTTGGTTATTACATATATAGTTATATATACATACAAACATATTATATTATTATTATATATTATACATTATATATATATATATATATATATGAATATATACATATTATTGATATATACATATATATTATTATTATAGACTGTATACATATAATATTATTATTATATTATTATTATTAGTTATTATTATTATTATTATATATATTATTATTACATATTATTATTATTATTATTATTATTATTGTATTATTATTATTATACATATTACATACACATATTATATATATATATATATATTATTATTATATATATATATTATTATTATATATTACATATTATATATATATATTATTATTATTATACATATTATTATTACACAGATTATTATATGTTTACATTATTATTACATACATATACAGGCTATTACATACATATACATTATTATTATTATTATAGCTGATATAAAATATTATATTATTATTACATACATATTACATATATATATTACACATATATTACATTACATTATTATTATATTATTATATATATATATATATATATATATATATATATATATATATATATATATATATATATATATATATATATTTTGCTCTCTTAGCAGCAAAATAATTTATAATTTCCTCCATTTACATTGTGGCTATGATGGAAACTCATTAAAGCCAGTTCTGCTAGTCCTTCCACTACTGTATAATTGAGAAAGTTTGTTTCGAGATTTTTCAGAATAGGGAAATATTTTTCTGCAATGCACAATGCGAGTAAGACAGATGCTAGAATCTGTATCTATCCAAATGTGACTGTATTGTTTAAATTTATTTAAAAATAATAAATAAATTGCTAAGTATCGGTCTATGGCTCAAGGACTTGCTTTCTAACTCTTTGAAAAATCATCAAGAAAACAAAATCGCAATTTCATCATTTGTTTGTTTGTTTTTTTCTTTTTTTTTCTTCTTTTTTTTCTTTTCTTTTTTCAATATGGACTCTGACGCGAGACGTCTCATTTCTTCATTAATTAATTAATTAACAGGAAGTAGTAGATCTGTTGTAAATATCAAATTGCTTTAAATTTTTTTAACCATAATTTCTCTAAAATCTTTTAAAGCAGGCATCACATTTTCAATATGATTAAGAGCAGCTGCTGTCACTAATGATGGAGACTGCAATATAGCACTTAACGTAAGAGTGAAGGAGAATAAAGCTGAAATCATAATTAAACTTAACCAATTCACTCGTGATTACATATTTCAAAAGATTTGAGGACTTTGAAGAAGGTTCAATATCTTGAGCCATCCCAAGCTCCACTAAAGCTTCAACAATTACTTCAAAAACTTTTCTAAATTGTAACAATCTATCGTAACTTTTCACCCACCTTTGATTCGCACATTCGTTTTATTTTTTGTCCATTTATTCCTAGAAAATATTTTTCCTGTTAAGCCACAGTAGTTGTCCGCCTTGATGACCTAACATAGCGCAGAGTTGTTTTCACTATGTCAATAGTTTCTAATGTATTGTACTCCACATGAATATGAACAGCAAAAATATACATACAATCTCACTTTATATTTCGAGTTTCAACATCTTTAAAACTTTCTTCATCGCTGATGCGCCATCATCGTAGTTGTTCAATAAAAAAATCATTGTTTATTTTAACCCTCATAGTATTGCCTCCGACAGATATTCTCCTTTTGTGCTTCAAAAGACACTAAACCTAAAAAATCTTCACGAACCAACCACAAATAGGTTTTATTCCTATCTATTAATATACTCTTTTTTTACTGTGATTATTATTTTTATAATTCTTATTAATTAAAATTAGGAGACTCGAGTCATTAAAAAATTTTTGATAGCTAAATAATTTCGAGGAATTATATATATATATATATATATATATATATATATATATATATATAGGATATATATATATACACGATTTTGATATAAAAAAAATATATTTATATTTATATAAATATATATATATATATATATATATATATATATATATATATATATATATATATATATATATTATTAATATATAGTAACAGTAGGAAACCCACGGCTAACTATCCAGCGATCTTATTTCGTCACTGTAGAGACAATGAGAGCCAATAAATAACCTCATTATGTTAATGACGTCATAGTTTGATGTTGCTGTTGTTGTTGTTGTTTTCTTAAATGCCAAAAGCTTTCAACGCACACGCAGACACAGAGTCAAGAAACATGAATAATTTTTTAGTTTTTGTCATGTTTGTTGTGTTGTTAGTTTTGTTGTTAGGATTGTTGTTGTTATTTGCCGTTGTTTGATGATGCGCGCACATACACATACTGTATATATATATATAGTGCTATATATATATATATATATAAAGATATATATATATATATATATATATAGTTATTATAGTTAAGTTAAGTTATATATATATATAGTTATGGTATATATATATAAAGGTAAAGGAAAACTTTTAACTCCTTTTTTTGGAAAATTTTGAGTTTTTTTTTATTAAAGTATGGCACAAAATTACAAAAGGAAGAAATTTGAAATATTGAATATAAAATTAAACAAAACATTGTATTTTCTTTTCAATATATATATATATACATATATATATATATATATATATATTATATATATATATATATATATATATATATATAAGATATATATATAGAGGGTATATATAGTATATATATGGTGTTATATATATATATTACTGGGCTAGAATCGGATGTTGTGTGGATTTCCCCAAAGTTGGGCCATAGTATGTTAATCTGATTTAGTGCAGGCCCGCCTCTCTCCTCTCTCTCTCTCTCCTCTCTCCCTTCCCATATGAGATATTATTACAGCAGTTATATTATTATTATTATTATTATTGTCATTATTATTGCTACATATTATTACTATTATTATTGTATTTATATTTTTATATTAGGCAGTTATATTAATATATATTATTATTATATATTACATATTATATATATATACATATATATTATATATTATTATATATATATATAAATATAAAAGTATATATTATATATATATACATATATATATGTTATATATATATATATATGTTGTAATAAAGATATATTATTATTATATATATATATATGTATATATATGATATGATATTATATATATATATATATATATATATATTATATTCGCGGTGTCGCATGTTTGTAGGGGCTAAGCCATTCCTTACGTTGCTTCATATTGACGTACAGACACCACTTCTCGTCGCCAGTAACGATACGGTACAGGAATCGCTGTTTGTGTCCATGACATGCCTGATGACGAGCAAGCAATCCTGCGGCGATCGTGGAACGTTGGTTTTTGTTGTTGTCGGTCAAAGCATGCGGAACCCATGTGCCCAACTTTTGAACCTTTCCCATCGCGTGCAGGTGGCGCTCTATTGTACCGTGGACGCATCCCATTCTCTCAGCCAATTCCCTCGTGGTTTGCCGGGGATCTTCGTGAATCAGCTGTTTCAAGCGGTCTAGAAGAAAAGGCAACAGGACACCAGGTTCGAAGCCCATTCTTGAGGTCAAAATTCCCATTCTTGAAGCGCGAAAACCATCTGCGTGCGGTACTTTGAGGCATTGCGCCATCCCCATACACGGCATTAATCTCACGAGCAGCTTCGGCGGTTGCGCCTCGGTGGGACGCGAACAGTAGATGGTGTCGAAATGCTCCATTATAATGAACTGAAAAACTAATAGAATTGACTACGTATATCGGTTGTTTCCTAAGCGAAAAGACATTTCATGCTTATCAGTATCAGCACATTCGAATAACATACAGACATAGTTCGAAACGACACATTTATCATGCCCAATGACCTCGGCAAAACAAACGCTCATGACTTACGAGCCAACTTTATATATATATATATATATATATATATATATATATATATATATATATATATATATATATATATATATATATATATATATATTTAAAAATATATATATATGTAAAAAATGTATATATATAATTGTTTACCCTTCTCTTCACACTCATATATAAATTTTAAGATTAAAACTTACTCTCTCGGAGACTGGATGTCTAAAAAAATACTGAAGCGTAAATTAAAAGTTTGAAATGGTTTGCCTATACAAATAAATGGGAAAAATACGAAAAATAAACCCTGAGGTTGTTTTGGGAAAACTTTTTCCTCCTGATTTCGATACTTGAAAGGAAAACTTATCTGTAAAGGAAAACGTCTGAAGGAAACTTAAGATCGTGATGGGGAAACCAAACCCTTAGATATACATAAATTTACACACATATAGGAAAACTTTAAATCACTCATTTACGTACACACACAAACACACACACACATATATATATATATATATATATATATATATATATATATATATATATATATATATATATATATATATATATATAATATATATATATATAAAGATATATATGTCTTAAATAAAGAATATATGGGAGTTGCAAAACTTCTCTGATTAATACTCTGTTAAAATGAGGACATATGATCGGATGCTTACGACTGAGCCATCCCCAACCATCGACCATATTGTCCTCATTTCGCAACAGGCGGTTCAATCCCGGGAGAAGGCAGTAATTCTTTACCTTCCCAATTTATGTTCTTTATTTAAGATCTAAATAATAAATTGCAATTATGCAATATTTAACACCTATATATATATATATATATATATATATATATATATATATATATATATATATATTTATATATATATATATATATATATATATATATATATATATATATATATAGTATATATATATATATATATATATATATGTTCAGCCGATTCATTTTTATTTATATATTTTCATAAATATTTACTCAATCATGATATCTGTATACTTAAACACTGTAAACTGCATGTTTAAAAAAAATATTTTAAATAATTATTCAAAACGTATTACTAAGCAAGTTAATAAGGAATTATAAAATTTAATAAATTTTGTTCATTACAATATGTGATCTACCGAGTTGGAGAACCAACCATTCCAATATTTAATAGCAAATCAGCTTGTTATTAACATTCCACTTATATATATATATATATATATATATATATATATATATATAGAAAATGCTATAAAGATATATGATATTATATATTTATATATATATATTATTAGTTTTGGACCGTCAATCCATCTAGGTTAGGTCTAGGCTTATGTCAACATAGATCTATCTAGGTTAGGTATAGGTTTACGGCATCGTCGATCTATACAGATTAAGTCTTGGTTTAGGTTCCTGCTAGTTCAAGTTATGATAAGATTTGTTAAGTGTACACAGATTTACTCTGTGTATACTTAACAAAAATCATAAGCTGAACTAGCAGGGTTCTAAACAGAGCCAAAGCTATATGGATCGATGATGCCGTAAACCTAGACCTAACCTAGATTTAGATTTTTTTGAAGGATGTTAGAGAAGTTTATCTTTAAATATAAATTATGATTTATGTAAATTATTTCCTTAATTTTTAAATATTTAATATTTTAAATATTTAAATTTTTCATCCTAGTAGCTCACGGTTATAAAATGGGAGATCATAGAATTTCTGTAGATCAAATTGAACGGGCACCTAAATTTCAATACGGATGTATTTTAAATAGGGCTGAGGAGCAGGTAAATCTTCTGCCGGTTACGACTCCGGATCCATTATTATAAAATTAATAGGCTCCGATTCTGACTCAAGCTATTAGTTATAATTTTATCTCAATTTATACATATAGTCATTAATTGGTTGTTATAAAAATTTTATAGGATCATAAAAAAAAAGATAGGTTGTTTGTGAAACCTTTGTTTTGACTTGCAATTTAAATTTACAAAATATTTTCTAGATAATATTTTAAAAAATAAAATAAAATATAATTTGCTTTCTTCTTAACTTTTAAAATTTTCCTTTCTCAACTATTTTAACATATGTAATGTAATTTTATTCAAAACTTTTTCTTTCATAGTAATAAAACTGCTTCAAACAAATCCTTCTTTAGCATTTCCCTTAGATTTGATTTTATTATCTTTAAATCTAAAAATAAGCACTCAACACCTCACTTGAGTTGGCGGCAAAGTTGCAATTGTGCAAGCAATATCTTGTAAAATTTTAGGATAATTGGGATTGCCCGTAACTGTTAACATTGATTTCCGGTCGATTTCCGGTCTATTTCCGTTCTATTTCTGGTCGATTTCTGCCATGACATTATATAATTCTACTTTGTGTTTTTCCAGAGGATTTTTCAGTGAAAGTCTTTTATTGACGGATTGTCACTTTTTAATAGCTTTTCTGAGTGCTCCAATTGGTCCCACTTCCAATAAATACCACAAGAAAGATTCCTGTTCGATAGAGTTATTCATTTTAAGTTTTAGTTTACAAAGATCATTCCTAACTTTTAATATCAGATCTTCAACTCTGAGGAAGATTCTGAACTATGGGCAAACATAGATGGCCGAAAATATTTTGTTCTTAGTTAACATTCTTTCTTTTTTTTTAAATTTTATGTTATTTGCCAATGTTACTCCTTTATCTTCTAATAAATAGATACTTTCATTCTCTATGAAATTAACCAGCTGTCAATTCCTCTGCTTGAATTTTCTTAGTTGTAAGGTAAGGATATTTTAATAATTATCCGAGGGTTTTATTTTCTCCCATTGCCTGTTGGGGAGAGAAACTTCATGTGTACCTCACTTTTTTTCACCTTGACGCTTTAAATCTTCAATTAATTTAAGGACACGTGCTATCTCTGATACTTATCTCGCCTTGTGTATAAGATTTGCTGAAAAAGAATTGCAAAGTATGAACTCCTCAGCTCATGCGTGCAGTCACTATTAGTGTCTTAGGAACATTAATCTTCTCGTACTTTTATCATGTTCGATCTGAAAATCTTCTAGTACTTTGTTTTGACATTCAATAAAATCTTATCACATTTACCAATACTCAAGCTTTTGCTCATTGCCCTTATTTAATTTTTCAAACGTACTGATGATGTTTGATGAGTTTTCCGTATCTATGCTAATCAAAAACGAAAAAAACTAACATAAAAGAAACTATAATTAAAGCTTATTAACTAACATTGTTAAGTCAGGCCGAAGGCAATGATATAATTCTATATTTATTTTATAGATTCCCTCATTCACATTTAGAAAATTATTTAAATGATTGTTCTGTAATTGGATAGAAGATCTTGAAAACACGAAAATGAATTTATTTAAAAACTCTTACGT
>JABUQX010056540.1:17500-30000 GCA_015478945.1 Trachelipus rathkii
TGTCTATTGAATTAGAGGGTCATTGTTTCGAAGTTGAATTTAGCGGGACGTTGTTACGATGCAAAATTTTAGTCTCCGTGTCATTTATTATTATTGACGTATTGATAGTCTCCCTTTTGAAGTTGATTAATTATTTAGGTAATCATGTATTGTCATAAGGTTTATTATTTATAAACTGGAGAAGATTTTAGTATTCAATTAATGCACGATCAATTTTCAACCAATGGAATAATTTTAAAATTTTTGAAGATAAAAAGTTTTATTGTTCTTGATATTTATTAATAATGTATATAAGTATACTGATAATAATATATTGATAAATGCCAAAAAATATTGTGAAAACATGTAGATCTTGAGTTTGCCAATATATTCCACTTATTATTATTATTATTATTATTATTATTATTATTATTATTATTATTATTATTATTATTATTATTATTATTATTATTATTATTATTATTATTATTATTATTCTTATAAAAAATTATATATTTTATAATTATATTTTAAATATAATAATTAAATTTAATTAAATTTTAAAGTATTAAAATATTATAAATATATATATATTATATATATTAAAATATTTAATATATATATTATATATATATATATATATATATATATATATATATATATATATATATATATATATATATACTATATATATATATATATATAATTTATATATATTTATATATATATATATATATATTATATAATATATATAATATAAATATAATATATATATATAATATATAATATATATATTGAGTATAAAATATATCATATATAATATATATATATATATATATATATATATATATATATATATATATATATATATATATATATATATAAGGGTAAGGGAGATAAGGGGAACTGTAGAAATTATAGGGGAATAAGTTTATTGAGTGCTGTGGGAAGATATATGCTGGGTATTTTGGTCGAAAGAGTGCGTCGGGTGACTGAAGGACTGATTGGTGAAGAACAGGTGCGTTAGGAGTGGTAGAGGATTTGTGGATCAAATCGTTACATTGAAACAAATGATGAGAAAATGAGGAAGAAGAAGAATAAATTGTATTTAGGTTTTATGGATTTGCAACAGGCGTATGATAGGGTTAATAGGGAAGCTCTATGGCAGGGGTTAGTGATATATGGTGTTGGTGGTAGGCTTCTGAATGGAATAAAAAATATGTATGAGGATAGTGAGACGTGTGTAAGAATAAGTGGTGTCAAAGGTGATTGGTTTAGTATTAATAGCGGAGTGAGACAGGTTGTGTTATGTCTCCTTGGTTATTCAATTTATATATGGGATGGGGTTATGAAAGAATAGAGGTGGGGGGTGGCAGGAAATGGTGTTAGAATAACCGGAAGAATGGTGATGGTGGAGGATACCCTACTATTAAATGCGGAATGATTGGTTCTTTTGTGGTGAATCTGAAGAGAGTTTGAGAAGATTGGTAGAGAGATTTGGCAGGGTGTGTAAAAGAAGGGGTTTGAAAGTAAACGTAGATAAGAGTAAGGTTATGGTTGGAGTGAGTGAGGATAGCCCTCAGTGTGAAGTTATGTTAGATGGTGAGCAGCTGGAACAAGTGTCCGAGTTTAAATATTTAAAGTATGTGTTGGATGAGAAGGGAACGGATGATGCAGAGTGTAAGTAAGGAAAGTTGTGAAGGCAGGAAGGTGGCTGGTGCAAAAAATCCGTTGGTGCACTGTAAGGACTAAGGCTGGAGTCGCTATGGGTCTTGCATGAGGATATGTTTTTATTTCCTGTGTTATTGTATAGTAGTGACACTATGGTCTGGAAAAAGAAGTATAGATCTAAAGTTCAATGTGTTTTGATGGACAATCTTAGGGGCGTGCTAGGTGTGAGAAGAATTGATAAAATGAGGAATGAACGAATTAGAGAGTTGTGTGTTTGTGAAGAATGGGTAAACGAGAGAATAAATGAAAGTATGTTGGATGGGTTTGGTCATGTTGAAGGGCATGAATGATACGTCGGTTGTTAAGCGGCGTATAGTGGTGAGTGTGTTGAGAACCAAACCGGCTGGGAAAGACCGAAAGAAACAAGTGGATTGAGTCCAGTAAAGGAATGTTGCATGGACCGAAAAGAGGAGAATGTGAGTTTGGCAGAGGGCGAAGAAGAAGGTGCATGATAGGAGAGAATGCGGGATGTTGTAGGGCGGGGTTTTGTGGCCCACCTGGGCCAGGGGATGAACCCTACACTTGAGGATTTACCATAGTGAGGATCCGTCGCGGTCCTGTTAAAGCTCTAGGGTGGATTTTCTGATTGCAATGAGTTCTTACTAATAATGGTACAGAGGGGGCGGTAAGGCGGGGCTTTCTTTTCGACTTTTGTCATATGTTCTCCTACTGCTTTTCTTTTCCGATGCATGTAACGCACCTTTCTCCAATCTTGGGAAAAAAAAGGGTAGGTGAAGAGAAGAAGATATTTATATTTAATTTTGGATTTTAAAAATTTAAATTTATAATTATTTATTATCCTATATTTTTAGATATTTGAGTAAACCTTTATTTCATAATAACGTAGGTATTAATACATGTGCTATGGGTTATGTAAAATAAATCCCTTCCAACAAATTTTTTAATTATCAAGTACATTATTAGTAATTCCGGTTCCGGCCGGAATTTTGAAAAATTCCGGCCGGAACCAGAATGTAAAAAAAGGCCAATTCCGGCATATATATATATATATATATATATATAGTAATATATATATATATATATATATAATATATATATATACATATATATATATATATATATATATAATATATATATATATAATAATATTATATATATATATATATATTATATATATATATTATATAGTAATATATATATCACATATATTACTATAAGTTACTATATATCTATATATATATATATACCTATATACCATATATATTAATATATATATATATAATATATTCCTCGGACCGGAATTCCGGTACACCTCTAATATATATTATATATATATATTATACGATTAATATATATATAAATATTCAAATTATAATATAATATATATACTGATATAATCTATATATGCATATTATATACTATGTATAATATACTATATATATATATACTGATATATAGTATAATATATATATATTATAATATCTAGTATATATACACTATGCGTCAGACTCTAGAAGAGAGCGCACAATCCATATCTTCGATAAAGCTACGATAACAGCTAACTGGAAAGAAATCAATTGTTTGGAATGCTGAGTCAAAATGATTTTAGTGCGAGAAAATTAAAAAACAAAAAAAAAAAAAAAAATCATATCTAAAAAACTACAATAGCTAGCAGGGAAAAGGAATATCATTTTTTGGAATACTGGTAAGATTCTTGTTCGGACAGATGTAAAAAAAAAATTATTTGTTAACACTTAATAATATACTAATCATGAGAGAGCCTATTTAGAGACCTTTTTATACGGTACTCGTTAAAATAAGTAAACTTTCCTAGAAATGTTGAATTTTTTTTTCACTAAAGAATACCCAAGGGTATACGCAAAGATGGAAAGAGTCGGGTCTCTCGGCCTTCCGGGGAACTACGGGGTAGAACTATTTTCCCCATCCGCTGCGAGGTAGCGCTCCGAAACTTTGGCTATTTGGGATATTTGGGTCTGTTTGGTAATATTGGGTGTCGCGGGGGTTCCTCCGCCCCTCCCCTACGGGGTAGGAAAGACGTCCCCCCGTGTTCCCCGTCGGCTCTAGCCCCCTACATGGCCGTGTAATACCTTTACAAAATAATATTATATATACTATATATATATATATATATATATATATATATATCATATATATAATATATAATCTATATATATTATATATAATTAAATATATATATATATATAGTATATAAATGTAATTTCTCTTCACCCACCGTTGCTCGGCTCACCTAAAAAAAAAAAATAGCCATTTTTTATTTTAAGCCCTTTTATTTTTACATATTAATTTCCTAATAACTAAAAGATTTTTAGCAAGGATTCCCAATGTATTCCTTTTCCTTGTAGCTATTGTAGTTTTACTTAGCATATGAATTTTTTCTTTTTTTTTTTTATTTTTTTTTTTTTTTTTTTTTTTGTACGCATGTAAAATTTTAACCATTGATATTCCAACAATGTTATTCCTTCTATCCCTGTAGCTCTTGTAGTTTTTTTTGAGATATGGATTGTAGCTCTTCTAGAAGGCCTGGTAATATATATTATAATATATAACTAGTAATTATATATAATACTATTATATAATATTATTATATTATATTATAATAAATATATATAATATATATATATATATCTCGTACTTACACTAATATAATAATCACTACTTACTTTATCCTATAATATATAATATTATATATATACAGTATTATAGTTTAATATAAGTTCTTTGTGATTTCGCAGTCCCTAATTTTGTAAGGTATTGTGTATTACTAATCACTACTCATTGTTTTGAAACACAGACAAAGAAAATATTTTTAAATCTACCGACCTACAGCACTCTATGGGCGCTTGCGGAGAATCAGTAAAAGCTTTAGTACACGAAGAAAGAACATTACCTTAAGGATTTTTTAGCTATAGCGATATTAGATCATATTAGTGATTATTTACAGCTTGCACTTTATTTAACTTACACATTTTGAAACTAGATTTCTTTTACTGCTTCGACTTCGTATATAATGGATAAAATACACTAACTAATATTTATAATAAAAAATATAATAATGAATGAATTAATAATATAATAATATAATAATAATAATCAATACATAATAATCTCCAATTATATCATCAATATAAATAAATAATCACAAAAATAATAAAAAATAAAAAATAATAATATAAATAATAATAATAGAATAATATAATATAATAAATAATAATCATAATAATAATAAAATAATATAATATAATAATTATATTTATAAGGCCAGCCTCTAGAATAGCCACAATCCATATCTCAAAAACTACAAATAGCTACAGGGAAAAGGAAATACATTGTTGCAATCCTGGCAATTTTTAGTGCGGAAAATGTAAAAAGATAAAAAATCATAGTTCAAAAACTACAATAAGCTACAGGGAATGGAATATATTTTTGTGAATCCTTGGGTAAATTTTCGTATAGGAAAATGTAATAAAAGGTCAGATTATGTTACAAGTTACTCCCTTATAAATACTCAGATTTTTAATGAAAATCTACAGGAATATTACCTAAAAAATAATAATACGAAGAATAGTGAAAATGAAAATTTTTAGCTCTCTTTAGGAAAAAAAGTTACAGCCTCTCAAAGTTGTAAAAAACCCCATAGAGATTTGTTAATAATAAAAAAAAACCAAAAAATTATTTTTCTGAACATCTAGGGATACTACTCTAGAAAAATAAATGAAGTTGAGAAAGAATAGTAGAAAACGAAATCGACAGAGTCATCTTTAGGAAAAAGTTAGACTTGAAAGTTTAAAAAATGTTTCCATAGACTTCTCTTATATATAAAATTAAGTGGCCCTCGTATTGACTCTTTTAGGCCATCCTAGTTCAGGTTATGAAAAGATTTGTTAATTCTACATAGATTTTCTCTGTGTCATACATACTGAACAAAACTTATCATAACCTGACTTAGAAAGGGCCTGAAATGAGACTAGACCTGGATTCGATCAATATATGATAAAAGTCTATAGGCGTCACTTTTAAAAACTTTGAGAGGCTGTAACTTTTTTATCCATTAAAGGCGTCGCCGATTTTCGATTTCACTATTCTTCATTATTTTTTTAGAGTATAGATCATTGATGATTTTCATAAAATATACTGTTATATATAGAGGCAGTACATTGTAACATCTAATTACCAAAAAATTAAAAAATATTGCATCCCCACTATACTTACTTTTAGCCCAACGACCCTTCAATGGGCAGTTTTCTCCAAAATGGGTTATTGATCTACATACCACGCATTTTTTGTGGTACCCCCATTTATTTACCGGATTCAATTTCTCCCTCCCTTCCATTTTGCAAACAACAAATAAACAAAGGTTCGTTCCAAAACCGCTACTAGCCACCAAATGTTACCGTTTCTTTCCAAGTAACTTATTAACCTTTTAAACTCTTACCCCTTAAAACCAAACAGGTCCCATATATATTTGCAAAAATGGAAGGAGGTAATAATAAATACGCCACCAAATTTTCGTATTATAATAATAAATGCAGATAAATAAACACATAAATAATTTCTTCTAACTTATATACTAAATATTTCCTACTAAATATTAAACACAGCGGAGGCAAGGTCTTCTTCATCGATCGAGGTTCAAGGCAGGACAACTGAGGAGAGGCGCAGACATTAACACTTTTAAACGACAAAAGAGAGAAACATCAAATTAAATATCATCGGTAACTTTTCTTAATACAACGAATAAATATTATTTAAAAATGTCACTTTATTAATTTAGTCAATAAACTTGCAATAGTTTTAAGAATTCTTAATCACCTTTATTTTCGTCCAGGTTACTACCTGACAATGTTCAAAATTTTAGGCAATAATATAATTTCACTTTATTTAACAGCTAAAAGTTTAGTAAATGCTTAATTTATTTAAATCGTTACTCGAGCATTTCAATGTTAACACGAAAGAAAACACTTACAGTTTTTAAGTCCTATAACTATTTGTCACTCACTGGTACTTCACAAGTAATCCCAAACACGTATAATAGATAAATTTCCTGAATTGTTTCATCTGAGGAGATTTCGTATTCCATACCCATCTATCCAGGTAAATACTGCTGAGATGAATTATTCCTTCGTAATCGGTGCACGGCTTTTACAATAATTCCAAGATTATGGCTCCAAACTCATTCCCTAAAATGCAAAACATTTTGTAGTTACGAATTTACTTTTTCCAAAGCAGTAAAAATTTTACTAAAAAACAACAAAGTTTATAACTTACCGATACATCGGGAAAATATTTCTTCTTTTTCTCGTTCTTTATTTTAACTTATCCTTTTTTCACAGCAACCTTATTCTTCAACTTCCCTTGGCGAGATTCTAGTGCAATCTAAATCATTCAAAAAATATATTCATTGACCTACCTTCGTAAATGCCGTAGTTGGTTGGTGGTCCCGTCATAATACTCCCCCTTCAAGATTGGGAACCAATCTTCAAAAGAAAAGAAAAAAAAATCCTAATAATAATCCCCCCCAACATAAATGCACACATGATATATATAATGAGCGCAAAAAACGTGATAAACCTAGCACTCAATTCAGTTATTTCAATAATATAATAATTCGCGGAATAATATAATAAACACTAGTATACTCCTAACCTTACCCAATGATTAATCTTTCTTTTCTTTAAACTCTTTTTTTATCCATTCCTTCCAAGCCCTATCTTCTTTTATTTCCTCTTTAACTTTTTCTATCGCCATTTTCTTTTCTTCCCATTTTACCTTTTTTCTTTCTTCATCCGTTCTAAACCCTTTTGCAACTTCATTTCCCACACTCTTTGTTGCATCATCACTATACTTACTTTTAGCCCAACGACCCTTCAATGGGCAGTTTTCTCCAAAATGGGTTATTGATCTACATACCACGCATTTTTTGTGGTACCCCCATTTATTTAACGAATTCAATTTCTCCCTCCCTTCCATTCTGCAAACAACAAATAAACAAAGGTTCGCTCCAAAACCGCTACGAGCCACCAAATGTTACCGTTCCCGTCCGGTAACTTATTAACTTCCGGAGCCCTTAGAACCAAACAGGTCCCATATATATTTATTTGCAAAAATGGAAGGAGGTAATAATAAATACGCCACCAAATTTTCGCATTATAATAATAAATGCAGATAAATAAACACATAAATAATTTCTTCTAACTTATATACTAAATATTTCCTACTAAATATTAAACACAGCGGAGGCAAGGTCTTCTTCATCGATCGAGGTTCAAGGCAGGACAACTGAGGAGAGGCGCAGACATTAACACTTTTAAACGACAAAAAGAGGGAAAACATCAAATTAAATATCATTGGTAACTTTTCTTAATACAACGAATAAATATTATTTAAAAATGTCACTTTATTAATTTAGTCAATAAACTTGCAATAGTTTTAAGAATTCCTTAATCACCTTTATTTTCGTCCAGGTACTATATATATATATATATATATATTATATATATATATATAATATTATAATATATATATATATATATATAATACATTATATATAATATATTATATATAGATATATATATTATATATATATATAAATATATATATAAAAATATTATATATATTATAGTATATATATATAATTATATATAATATATATAATATATATATATATATAATATTATAATATATATATATATATATAGTATATATATTATATATATAATATATATATATTAAATAAATATAGATATATATATATATATATATAATATATATATAAATATATAATATTATATATATATTTATATATATATATATATATATAAATTAATAATATATATCATATAATATATATATATATTAATATATATATTATTTGGTAAAGGTAAATAACGTTGGCAATATAGGGCTCGAGCCGACGGGGAACACAAGAAAGAAGACGTTTTGCCATACCCGTAGGGAGGCGGAGGAACGCCCGCGACACCCAAATACCAAAGAGCAGGGGTTCCGGAGACCTCCCCGGAGGGGGGAATTAGTCCTACCCCGTTGTTCGGCAAGGCCAAGAGACCCCGACTCTGTACATCTTCGGTGCGAAATACCCTTGGGGTATTCTTAGTAAAAACAAAAAAAACTAAATTATAGACAGTCTATTTATTTTAACGTAGTTTTTAATAAAAGGTCTCTAAATAGACCTTCTACTCATATTACTAAATTACTATAACTATTAACAATATTTTTTTTTCAATTTTTGAAATACTCCAGCTTCTTGGTAATACTGAATTATTTTTTCTGGTAGCTTATTGTAGTTTTGAGATATGATTTTCTTTCTTTTTTTTTTACAATTCCGCACTAAAATTTTGCCAGCATTCCAGCAATGTAGTCCTTTCCCGATAGCTGTTGTAGTTTTTAGATATGGATTGTGGGCTATTCTAAAAAATTTTTGTAGACAAGAAAATACGGAGCTCATACAAAAAACCATTGAACGTAACTTGCCAAACAATAGTGTTAATTTTTTTAACATAATTTCAATTTTGAAACGTTATACTTAGTAAAACACTGATATACGACTATTAGAAAATAAATTTCATTAGCATAAAATTCGTTTATATGTAAATGGTTTTCAATTTCCATTGAAAATTTAATATTTTATACTTTTAAAACATCAAAAAAAAAGATATAATATAAAAATAAATTAAATTGAATATATTAAAATAGAAAAAAAAGGCGTGAATGGCAGTTCTTGCTGCATCCACATAGAATACGCACAAAGTGGCCAATACCAACATTTACATGCTAACTCTTTTATTTATTGTGGCATGGCGAATCAATAAAAAGTAGCCTATAACTATGTTATAAATTCTCAACGTCCTATATTTTTGTCTAATACTAGGGTGATATATTATTATAACAATATAATATAATATATATATATAATATAACCTAATATTAATAAATTATATATATAAATATATATTAAAATTATATAGAGAATATTCTGTGATGTGGTTGATGTGGTGTGTTGTGATGTGTAGTGTGTGTGTTGGTGTGTGTTGCTGTGTGTGTTGTGAGTGGTGTGTTGTGTGTGTCTTACGTTTATCTAATCATGTGTGAGTCCTGAACTGTACAACTCACCACACATATACTGCTATCATGCGAAGGTATTACCGGGGAAGATCCTTTCTGCCTGTGTATGACCGTATCATGAAAACCCATCCACCCATAATGCTGCCTTCATGCGAATTGTATACGGAGATGATCCTCTTCCTGCCTGGTGTGTATACCATATACATAAAACAGCCCTCACACTGATACTCATTTGTTACTTACTTACTCTTACAATAAAGCCTTAATATTCTATAGGATTTCTTTCTGCAGTATATGATTCATATATAGAATAGTAATAACTAGGATTACCCTGTTCTAATTCTTTGTTTTTTAGGACAGAGGTCCAACCCCCAACTGTAAATATAGGATCTACGAAATAAAACTGAAAGTACAACCTCAATTTCTTATTGCAACCCTTCAAAAGAAGCGTCACAAATCCTAACCCCTGCTGATTCAAGCTTTCAAGATGGTGACCCCCTCGAAGAGTGAAGATATTCTCCAATAATAGGAGCCGGAACATCCGCCACAAGACCAGGAATCTCTTCCAGCTCTCATCTGTCGCAAACATACACAATATATATATATATATATATAAAAAAAATTTATAAATAATTTTTTATTTTTTGGCGGGTGTATTAGCCCATCATTTTGTGTTGTGCCTTTTCCTCTATTCTTAACAGCCTTCACAAGTCAGCAGCAGGCCACCAGCCGTTCAGCACATAAATCACCTAGTCTTTCATCAGCCTCCAAAAGTCGCAGCGCAGCAGCTACCAGCCTGTTCCCTGGCACCAAATCACAGCAGTTTGGACCCCTTCCTTAGGTTCAGACGTGCAGTAGCACAGTCATAGCACGTAACACTACTTTTATCATTAATTTTGTTGTGTGCTAATTCTTCTTCTTCTTCTTCTTCTTCTTCTTCTTCTTCTTCTTCTTCTTCTTCTTCTTCTTCTCTTCTTCTTCTTTCTTCTTCTCTTCTTTCTTTTCTTCTTATCTTCTTTTCTTTAAAATTCTTCTTTAAACTTTTAAATTGGATTAAAAATATGGCTTTCGAATCGACAACAACGAGTCGTTATCAATGGTGAATGCTCAAATTGGCACGAATGTTACAGTGTGTTACCCCAAAGGATCTGTCCCTTGGCTCCAATACTGGTTCCATGTATCATATGTAAGACATAGATGACAATGTTTTATGCAATATTTCGAAATTTGCGGTATGAAAATGAAAACTTTGGAAATCGCATTAATATAGTGAGAAAGATTATCATAATTACTCCAAGCGAGCTTAACAAGATTGTAAATGGTCAAACATGGCAAATGGAAATTTAATACCGATAATTGTAAGTTATGCATTTTGGGAGTAGGAACAAAATATTGATTTACCAAATTAGATTGATACATTATCAAAGTTGTCAGTGAGGAAAAGGATCTTGGAGTATTAAATTAATAAGGAATTAAAGTTTGCGAAACAATGGGCTGAAGCTGTTAAAAAAGCAAATAAGCTTTAGGATTTATTGCCAGAAACCTCGAATATAAAATCTAAAAATATAAATTACTTTCCTCCTCTATAAAAACATTAGTTAGACTTCATCTGGAATACGCAGTGCGGCTCGGAATCCATTACCTCAAAAAGACATAGGGAAAGAATTGAAAGAATTCAGAAGAAGAGAACTAAATAATCTTACCTGAATTGAGAGGTAAATCATACGAGCAACGACTATACGTGAATTAGATATCCATTCTTTAGAGACAAGAAGATTGAGAGGAAAATTAATAGAAGTTTTCAAAATTCATTAAATAAATTTGACAATATCGATTACAGAAAATTCTTTATATAATTTTAATGATGTAACGCGAAGTAATGGGCATAAACTTTGTCATAAACGATTTCAAACAAATATAGCAAAGAATTTCTTCACTTACGATGTAATCGAGAAGTGGAATAGTCTTTCTCATGAAATAGTGACAGCGCTAACACGATTCATTCAAGAAAAAGTTAGATAAACACTTTAAGGATATTGGTCTGTGAACGTCAATTCAACTCGATTTTACTTTATTCAAATACAAGAATTAGTAGTATCTAAATAAATAATAAATACTAAATAAATTTGTCAATATCGATTACAGGCAATTCTTCAGATATAATTTTAATGACGCAACGCGAAGTAATGGGCATAAACTTTGTCATAAGCGATTTCAAACAAATATAGCAAAGAATTTCTTCACTTACAAATGTAATCGGAAGTGGAATAGTTCTTCTATTGAAAAGTGAACAGCCTAACATCGATTCATTTCAAGAAAAAGTTAGATAAAAACTTTAAGGATATGGGTCTCTGTGAACTCCAATTCAACTCGATTTTACTTTATTCAAATACAAGAATTAGTAGTATCCTGAATATGGTAAAATCAAGCTAAAAAAACTGAAATCATTTAGAAAATTTTATAAGTACAGCGTAAAAGGAATTACGGCTTGTAGTAGCTTTATTCATGGCTTGCAGAGTATCCGTTCTTGGATAGTGGATATCATCGATCGCACTTACTGTAATAAATAGCTTTGATCTTCACCGCATAGAACATCTGTTACAAAAACTGTAATGAATAACTGTAGTAAGTGGCTTTCATGTTTATCGCATAGAAAACATATCTGTTTCTAAGACTGTGATCTATCGATCACGCTGAAATGGCTGTAGTTT
>JABUQX010056540.1:32500-52500 GCA_015478945.1 Trachelipus rathkii
CTCCAACTCCCTCACCAGATTCCTCAACCCTTCCGCACTCTTCGCCACTAGGGCAGTATCGTCCGCAAACAATATCATGTTCACTTCCCTTCTATCATTCCCATTCATCAATTCCACCCCCCTCCCCTTCCTCACACTCCTCTGCAAACACTCTCCATAAACAAAATTGAATAGCCACGACGACATTACACACCCCTGTCTCAATCCTCTCCACCACTCCAAACATCTCACTCTTCCCCTCCTAACACTCTCACACACATTCTACTAATTCTTATAGAACGCCCTAATACCTTTTACCTAATTTGCCCCCCACTCCATTCTCCTCCAGCAACCCTCCACATTTCACCCCTCCTCACTATTATATGCTTTCTCTAAATCTAAAAAACACCCATACACTTTCCCTTTCCTCTCTATACTTTTCTCCACAAGCATCTTTAGTGTAAACACCTGGTCCACACACCCTCTTCCCTCCCTAAATCTTCCTTGTTCTTCCCCCATATATATATATATATATATATATATATATATATATATATATATATATATATATATATATATTATATATATATATATATTATATATATATATATATATATATATTTATATATATATATATATATATAATATATATATAATATATAAAATTATTCAGTCTTCAAAATTTTAATATTTGTTTTAATATTCTGTAAAATGTTTCGTTAATGTGTTGTCTGCAGCTGGATATCAACGGGTACGCCTTCCGTGATTAACAGCTATGGCAGCGTCAATGCTATCGACATACTGAAAATTCTAGCGGAGAATAATTAGAAGAATCCAGCTGTAGTTAAAGCCGTAGTTGACTTTAATCCCAATATGAAAAACGAAAACACATTTAAAACTGTTAGAAAAAATTAATATAATACGTTATAATAGTAATTACTACAATCATTATCTATTCGATTAATGTTATTTTTTTTCAGTTCTGTCTACTACTGAAAACCTTAAAAACTTTAGTCTGGCAAACATATAAGGTGCATAAAATTATTTCACCAAATTTAGGAGGGGGCAAGTGCCCCCCCCCCTGCCACCCCTGCCTACGCCCATGTATATATATATATATATAATATATAATATTATATTATATATATATATATATATAATATATATATATATATATATATATATATATATAATATATATATATATATATATATATATATATATATATAAATATATATATATATATATATATCAAGCAAAATTCTCTCGCGAAAAAAAAAAAACACACACACACACAATAGCCTACAGCAGTACCTCTCTAGCCTCCCCTACTCTGCCCTCCCCTATTTCTGGCTGTAACTTCAGTTAAAATGTATTTCAGACTTATGAACTGTACGACAAATGATAAATTTTTGCCATAAAAAGAGAGCTCTTTATAGGGCAACAATTTATCATTCTCTTTGTTTTTTAATAATGGGAGGATCCAATATTGGGAATTTTGGGACCCCATTTTAGCCCCCACCTAAAAATGGACATAAAATTCTTAATCCAGACAATTTTGATGGGGAAATTAGCAAATCGCAGCTTTTTTTTACCTCTAGAACGTCATTTTCAGGTGTTTTTCTGTGCTCTGTAGTCATTGTTCGGCGTTTTTCAATTTTTTTCAGAACCTAATTTTTGACACCCCCCCCCCCCCACCCCCCCCCCCCACCCCCCCCCCCTAAAGTTTTCATATCACTCTACAATTTATTTTCGAAATGACTTCAAAACTTGAAATAATACATAGATGGATCTATTACGCACAAAATGCAAATGTTAGTTTTTTGATTTTTGGAAAATTGTGCTCAGCAAATAATTTTTTTTTTAAAAAAGTAGGTTTTGAAATTCGATATTGCTGAGCACAATTTTCCAATAAATCTAAAAAAACTAATATGTGCAATTAGTGGTAATAGACCCATCGTTTATGTAATATTTCAAGCTTGAAGTCCATTTCGAAAAAAATTGTAGAAGTTGATACAGAAAAAATATCAAAAAATTAGATTCTGAAAAATGAAAACGCCGAAACAATGACTACCGACAGAAAACATCTGAAAATGACGTTCTAGAGGTCAAAAAATGCTGCGGTTTGCTTTTTTCCCCATCAAAATTGTCTGAAAATTATGATATAAGTCCATCTTTAGGTGGGGCTAAAATGGGGTCCAAAATCCCAATATTGGATGCTGCCCTTAGGAAACTGAATTAAATATATATTTAATGGGGAAACACTTGAAAGTGTTCCTAATTATTATTATTATTATAATTATGAAATTTAAATGAATTGATTCTTTTCTAAGCTTTTTTTTATTGTTATTCGTTTTATTTCAATTATAAATTTTTGGAGTGAAATTATGAAATTTTATTACTTGCTACCAAGATTTCTACTTAATACCTATTTATCTCACTTTCGCTTTAAATAAACTTCTTTTAAAAGTCTCGCAAACTTTTTTGCCCCATTTCTTCTATTTCTTTATATATATATATATATATATATATTATATTATATAATATTAGTATACTAATTATATAATATATATATTATATATATATATTTTAATAATATTATATTTTTATAATAAATTTTTTTAAACATAATTATTAAGTTTTTAAATAATATATATATATTTATATATATATAAGATCTAGCAAATTAAAAGAAAAAAAGTTATTTTTAATAATTACAATGGGTAAATTTGTAATTAAGAGGCCTCGCCCTTAGTGATAATTATAATTACGTTTTTGAACTGAACAAGCCACTGAACACATTGAATGATCGGTACTGGTTCATATTTTCAGGTTTATGCTCAATGGCAGTGCTAATGCCGTCCCGAGTATTGTCGGCACCTGTATTAATCATATGAATGAAGCTTCCGCATCTGCCGTAGAACCAACTGTTGAAAATCGTTGTTTGGATATTGGAAATTACATTACTCAAAATAGAATTACTGACAATCTAAAATTTGATTTACTAACAAATCCATGCAAACCACTAAGCACTTACAACTTTAAGCAAGATATCACAGGAGGCAAAGGGCTTTCCTTTACGATTGGCTAAATCAATTCAATTCGTTGTTAGTATATTCTCAAAAAAATTAAAAGGACCCTTCTGTAAATTACGCGTGTTATATAGCCTTGCGTCAAGAGGGTTTTGGGTTCATTTATTGTCAGACCAATCTTAAAATATAAAGACTTTCAGCTCACATGCAAGGAACCATGTTAATTCTCAGTTATCATACCGCTGCATGTTAGCAGGGCAGAAATTTTGAACAAAATAATTTAAATACGTGTTAATGTTTTGAAACAATTAAAATAATGCTGAAACAATTTAATAATCGAAAAAAAATTGTTGCAATAATTTCACTTGATCTTCCTGTGACCCATGATCTTGCTGTTCGAGGCAGTACTGCAGATACGGTAATTTTTCGGAATTTGTTAAAATCAGAGTTTGAAGCTGGTGATTCTGTGCTTACTGAGCATTCTACAATCAAGTAGAAGTAATCAAAAATTACAACAATCACATATGTCAAGAATAGTTCATATCATTTGCGGGGAACCTAATTGTAAAACATTGTGGATGAAGTGAAAGATTAGTGAATAACTTTTCACTTTTAGCGGATGAAACAGCAGACATTTCTGGGGTGGAGGAGATGTCAATTGGCGTTCGTTTCGTGTGATAAGGAGTTGAAAGTTCAGAGAAGAATTTGTTAGGTTCTACTCCCTTTAAAAAAATTTAAAAAGCTGAAGATATAGCACGAAGTCATTTTATTGACTACCAGAGAACCCCTACAATTAAATAGAATAAAGTGTGAACTTGGATTGATGGATGTCAACCATGTTGAAGAAAAAATGGAGTACAGAAAATAAAAAGAAATCAATAACTCCAAAGGCCAAATTTTTCCACTGTGCTTCTCATCGCTTAAATTTATTGTTAATGACTTGAATCTTGTTCCCGAATTTCGAAATATTGTGGGCACAGTGAAAGAAGTTATAAGATTTTTTCTGAAGCCCATTGAGTAGGAAACAATCGATAATGAATATACCAATGCTATGCGAAACAAGTTGGTCCTCAAAATCGTCCATCAAAATTTGTTTTGAATTTCATTCACATCTAAGATCAGTTTTGGAAACTTTTCATCAGATTCAGAAGTAACTAAGGCCAAAGGAACAGCAGCATTTCAACTTCGTCAGCAAAAAAGGAACGCCTAAATTTCATTATTGCTTAGTTATCATGCCAAGCTATTCCTCTTACTTTGAGCCTGTCACGGAACATTCTTCCAAACTAAAACTTCAATTTGGAAGAGTTCCACAGTCACGTTGAAAAAGTGTTAGAAATAGTAAAAAAACAATAGAGAACGAAAAACATGTCGCGTCTTGTTTCAAGGACTTTTTACCAATGTTAAGGAACTTACAGAATTTTTTTATATATATATTCAATGCCACGTATAGTATCCAAACAAATGCAAAGACCTAACTTTTCATGTAGTTCTGAGGATTATTTCACGGTGTTCTCTACTTTATTACCATACCTAGATTCACTGATTTCTTCTCTGCATATCAGATTTTCGACGACAACAGAATACCAAAACATTTCTCTGTATTTTACATCCCTCTAGAATAAAAATTTAACCATTATCTGACATAAACAGAAAAATTGAAATCACTTACATACTATATACAATATGACGAACTGGTATAGTGGAAGCAGAATCATGTTAAATTTATGAAAAATCAGTATGGGGACCAAGAGTTAGATGTAGACGAAAATTTGTGCTATAGTGAACTGATCTAAAACATTGCACTTTTTTCCTTTGTTGTTTTACAAGCAATTAAAATTCTTCTAACGCTTCCACCAACGACTTGCACAAGTGGACAAGGTCATTCAGCACTTTAAGAAATGTTAAAACTGGCTAAGGTCAAACCATTTCTGAGATCGATTAAATGGATTGTTTGCTCAGTGTTCACAGAGAAAAAGTTGTGGAAAAAAAAACACAACTAATTGATGATGTTATAACAGAATTATTGGAAAGGAAAGAAGAAAGAATTAATTTTTATTTTCCAAATAAACAATAATTAAACTTGAAATAAAAAACAATTAAACTCAGGCTATTTAAGAATGACTTGTCTCAACTAAAGTCCAAATATTTTTGTCGCAACAAACTTTTATAGTTCATATTTACTGTGGATTAAAGTAACTAAAAAAGGTCAATGATATGACAACACAGTCTTTCCAATTTCAATTCTGACTGACATAGTGAATTAAGCATTCAATATCAGATATTTATTATCAAATAATAATTGGATTCAAATCAGTTTAAACTACAGTGCGCCAGTGCGTAAATGTCGAGACGTTCGAAGAACAAAGAAAAACGCCAAAAATAGCCTTGTAAGTACTCATTATATATAGATATATAATATATATATATATAATATACATATATATATACCTATAATATATATATTATATTATATATATATATATATATATATATATATATATATATATATATTAATATAATATAATATATACTATAATATATTATATATATAATATATATATTATATGTTTTTATTCGAAATTCGAATTAAAAAAAATCTGGCCCCCCTTAGATTTCATCCTTGCGACCATATTCCAGCCCTTGGTATCGTAGCTTCTTTGATTTTTCCTCACTCGGTCAGTTATTAGTGCCTCCGCTCGCTCCCCACCTTCTTTCCCTTCTTTTCTCTCCCTCGCTCTACCTATTTCTACGCCTCTCACCATGTCCTCCTCCTCGCGATCTATACATCTTCAACCCTTCTTCGTAAATCCTGACTTTGGTTGAAAGCTCACCGATCGGTCCTCCTGACCATCGAAGACGAGAAGGAGAGATATGCGAGAGTGGTGAATGCTCTCCCAGAGTCTTGTCTTATCGAAATCAGAGACGGTTTAGCAGAAACGAGGACTTCTTCCACCCCTTACACCGCTCTCCAAGAACTCATTATCGCCCGCTTGGCCCCCTCCAGAGAGGAACGGGTAGATACGCAGCTTAGAGGCGTCGCCCTGGGCAATCAAAAGCATTTAGAGTTGATGACGCGGATGCTGGGTTTGTTGGGTGGAACACCATCCCCACGAGAGGAACAAATCATTCGCACACTCTTCCTTCAGAAGATGCCCGCCCGGCATCACAGTGTACTGCAATCATTGGATCAGACGTTGTCTCTCACTGACTTTGCCGCTACAGCAGACAGAGTTTTGCGCCCTCTGACGGACCCTTTGGCCCCCAACGCCTACGCTGTTTCCTCCGTTCCTCTTCCCTCTTCACCTCTTGCACCTCCTCAACCGCCTGCGCCTCCCGCTCAACACATTCTTCAGTACTCTAACACACCTCCCACTTTTCCTCCTGCGCAACCAGCTGCGCCTCACGCCCACCACTTTCCCCAGTACTCTACGACCGCCTCCGCTGCCCTTCCTTACCCGCCTTCTGCAACCTTTCCAGCTCCTCCTCCTTCTTCTCACCCACCCCATCCTCCCTACTCTCATGCTTTCGCGGTACACCCTTCTACTGCATCTCTCGATGCCCGGATGTCGGTTTTAGAATCGGGCATGGCTGAAATAAAATCTGCTCTTCTCTCCCTCACTATGGCCAGTAAAATAACACCTTTCGCTCCCGTGAATGCACTCCTTCCAACTTTCGTCCTTTTCGCGGTCATTGTTCCCTCTCGGCTTCTTCCTCCCGCCAGCGTCATTGGTACTGTTTTTATCACCATAATTATCGGTATGGGACGCGAAGAAATGCGACCTCCCTGCCCACTCCACCATGGGAAACTCAGCAGCAGGCCTGTCGTAGGACGACGGAGATGCTGCTCTTTCTCTTCTTTCTCCTCTGAATGCACAGGTGTTCTTCGTACTTATGATCACTCCACTAGCGTTTCCTTTCTGATTCGATATAGGAGCAGTCTTTCTTGTTCCCAGGGACCTTTTCAAGGCTCTGCTATAACCTCTTCGGGCCGTTAGCTTTTCCCTGCTGGCTCTTCCATTCCGGTATATGGAGAGCGTTTATGCCCGTTGGATCTTTTTCTCCGCCGCAAGTTCACATGGGGTTTTCTCCTCGCTGAGGTGACACAGCCCATCCTCGGTGCTGAATTTTTGTCCCATTTTAATCTTATGGTCGATTTTCGTAACCGCCGACTTGTCGATGGCGCTACTTCTCTTTATACTCCCGGTGCTATTATCGCTTCTGCTCTAAAAAGGGTTTCTGCTATTGCTCCTCCAACTTCTTCAGTGGTCTCTCCCTTTCTGACCCTCCTGCAGAAGGAATTTCCTTCTTTATGACATACCCTAGTCATCTTCCGATACCCCTCGTTAAGCATTTTCTGATTGAACTATCAATATCGAAACTACTGGCCCACCCACTTTTGCTCGAGATCGCCGTACCTCCACCCGATAATGCTCAAGGTCGCACAAGGCCGGAGTTATCAACATGTTGCAAACTTTATGGCTATGTTGCGCCCTTCCAAAAGTTTGTTGGTTCTCCGCTACAATGGTCTCCTAAGGGCACCACGGAGCGAACTTGGAGACCTGTGGTGATTTTTAGGCTTTGAATTCTGCCACAACAACGGATAGGTACCCTGTACCGCAATTGGTACCCTGTGCCGCATATACAAAGTTTCACTTCCACCTGTCTGGCAACACCTTTTTTTTCTTTGGAATACTTTTCTACATAGCCCAATGATATGCTGCCCGTGGCTCCGGAGGACGTTCCCAAGACAACTGTAATCACCCCCTTTGGCCTCTTTGAGTATACAAGAATGCCATTCGGTTTGATAAAAATGGCAGCCGCAGTCCTTCCATAGGATTCATCGATTCTATTCCTCCCCCCCCCCTCCCCAATGGCCTTCCTTTGCTTGGGCATATTTAGATGATCTTTTAGTCGCTTCTCCTTCCTGAAGAATACATATGGAGCACCGTGCGTGTCGTATTTTTTGGTAGGTTGGAATGAATATGCCGGGAATCTCGATCTCCAATCCTACCAAGTGTCACGCGTTTATTTCGACGCGTCATTCTCCTTACAATTCCTTGGTCTAAACAGTCTCGGCTGAGGTATTTGCCCTTCTTTGTTAGACCGTGTCGCCGCTATCCCGACCTTTCCTCTGAATGGGGTCAGCTGGAAGATGCGTTCAATATCGGGAATGAATCCCATATCCAGCATCCGGTCAGCCTCATCGACAACCATGATGCAGACGGTCGCAAGGGCCCGCTTACTGCACTTCATTCGTCAACTCTAAAACAGCGAGGACAGCACCCCACTAAAGTACGACTGGTCTCCGGCAGCAGAGTTTCTTTGAGGCTTCCAAAGAAGCCCTCGCCTCCGCCACTCTTTTTAGTTCATTTCCCACAGATTACACGCACCAGCGAGTAGTACAGGTAGATGCTCTCACGATTTCAGCTGTTGGATGCGGTGCTTCAGCAGTTCCAAAAGGGCGAAATGGTGCCCACTTGCCTTCTTTTCACGCAAGCTCTGTCAACCCGACTCCTGAAACTTAATTTGGTTGTATAGAGCTTTTTGGACTGTGGGATTGCTTGCTTACTTGTACCTTGTGTTCGCTCATTTTTCCATTCTCAGCTAACTTTTTTGGAAGGTCGGAGTCCACATCCTGATCCGACCACAAACCCTGTTCACTTTTTTGCCAAATAGCTTCTACCGGCCCTTATATGTATTATATATAGTCATTTTTATATTTATTACTGTCTATTTTAAATTATATTTATTATATAATATACTATATTATTAAATCCACTAATTATTATTAAGTTTATGGACAAGAAAGGAATATATTTATACCAAACGCCCAATAATAAATTATTTTTTCATCATTAACTATGAACTTATATAAATATACTAATATATATACTATAGTATAAATAATATAATATATATATATATACTATATATATATATTCTATTTATTTTTTTATATTTTTTTTTTTATATTATTTTTTATAATATATATAATAATAAATTTATATTTTTTTTTTTTATTTTATATTTATTTTAAATAATTTTTATTGTGTTTATTATATATGTATACTCGTCACTCCCTTCCTTGTGAAGCTACGTATCATCGTTAAATTTGTTTCCCCAGTAATCTATCAGACATACGTAATTCATGCTCCGGATGTGGATAATTATCTATCCGCTCGGATTTGCTCTTTCTTTTCTCGTGATTGAAATTTAACGTCTTTCTTTTTCTCCTTATTACCTGATCATTTGTATACGCAAGCCCATGGTTCCGTTTATATAGATACGAGCCAGGTAGCATGACTTAATAATCTCACGATCTTTTTCAAATCATGGACTCTTTCTAGCGTGGCAGTGGCTTCAATTCTTCGAGGCATATGAGATTAGAGGCTCTTTTGTGCGACATTTTCAAAGGCAATCTCGTCCTTTATCGTACCTTGAGATTGCTCTTCGTTTAAAGGGCAGTCTTCTGCTATCTCCATTCGTTTTTACACCCATGCGTCGATTTTGTATCCACGCAAAACTTGGTATACGGCTAGTTTTTGTGTGTGCCTAAAATTGTTAACGCCGTATTCGTAGCGAACTGTGCGGTCCGCGTTTGCCTGTAATTGGCTTTGTCACGTCTACCTAAAGTGGCAAGACTATTACGTAAAGCTTTTCCCTTAGGCACTTTTTGGGCCTTCTCTCTAGTGAGTCAATCGTTGAGAGAGATCCACACTGACATTGTTTGACTCTCTTTCCATCCTTCGCTCCCTAGGAGCTGTATATCCCTCGCTGTTATATCGCTACGTTTTTATCGTTGGACGGAAAGCAGTTATCCACTCTCTGGTCATTACAGATGCCGAACATATTGCTTTGTAAAAGCTTTCTGTATCTCATTGATCTTTCTCTTGGTATTTTGGCATTCCTTCTCTTCGGTTCACAACGGTTAATGTAAGTCGTTCGTTTTTCGAATCCCTTCCTTTTTGGATAATGATTTGATGCGCTTTTATTGCTTGATGTTTACTGATGAAGATTCATACAACTCCAGTTTCTCCCTATGATTCGACGGTTGTAATTTGTGAAGGTTTTCACCGTCAGCTAATGGTCTTCTCTATGGCATTCCTTCTCCACACTTAGAACAATTGGACGGTAAGCCCTCCTATTGGTGTATGCTTGGGTATACGCACTCTGCCGTTTAAGGAGGACTCTTTCAGTAATTTGTCTACAGTCTTTTCGAACTCGTTATTGTCTTACTCTCCGTTTCTTGCCTGGTAGCGAGTTCTGTCTCTCATATCTTCCTCTCTTGCTACTGCTGATCCCACCCTGTTATCTCACTCGTCTTTGAATTTTACGCTGCCGCCCTCTCCTGGAGATTCCTGTACTTCTCTGACCTCGTCCAGCAATTAATGGTGCACTCTTACTTTCTCCGAATATCTCTTCTTTGTACCGCTTTTTTGGTGTAGGCTATGAACTCCCACCGTTTCTCCATCCAAACCAAGTATCTCGCTCGGGCTCCATCCCATGTTGTTATCTCAGGAAAATGGAGGAGTTCTTCCAAGTACAGTTCCTATCGTATCCGACTATTTATATCGATTTTCGATTGCGTCTCAAATTCTGTCCATTTTTTGAGGTCGAATCCCTGACGTCCATAAGATTTCTGGACTTGTTTCCAAATACCAATTCTGATTGTCTTGGATATCTTCATCTTCTTATCCCTGTACCCTCTTCTATCTCAAGTTTTCGACATCCTGCAGAAGAAATTTCCGTCACTTCTCCTCCCCTGCTCTTCCACTTCTTCATCTCCCTCCCGGATCTTCTCCTCTTATCATCTCCTCTACTTGATCTGCTTCATCTCATCTCCACCACTCCTCCTCTGACCCAGATCCTCTTCATTTCTCCTCCTTCTCCTATCCATCTATACTCGTTTCCTCCCCTCCCATTCCACCACCTTCTGCCATGCCTTCACTAGTCGTACTGTGTATGTCCACTTCGCTTTCTCGTATTCTCTCAGCTCCTCTCGTCCATCACTCTATGCATCTCCATAACCACAGCCCTTCTTTTCTTTCGCCTCGTCACTGTTTGTTGCATGCTCCGCCTGCGTCCGCAGAGACCTTATCGAGCTATATGAGCGTCAGAGCCGCAGGCCACTCCTGCTTACCTGATATTAGAGTCGTCCTCCTGTGCTTCTCCAGCTTTTATGCAGATGTTTTGGTACTGTAGAAGGGTACTTCTTTCTGGATAGTGTGATTAATGTAAATCTTTATTATTAGTCTGAACTACTCAATAGCTCGAACTACTGAATGTTACAGTGGTATGTAGCCGACAACGCCTATGTTTATAAATGTAGTTTTGTCGTCGTTGTGAAATTACTTAAGTCCACGCCACCAAGGTGCTCGTTTTTCGTTTATTATTTTTCTTATCTTATTCAAAACAATATTTGTAACATTGTAACTTTTACTTCTATGAGTATATATTAATTTAAAATAATTAGCCAAAAAGGACAACATTATATTAAAATCACGAGCAAATCGATTGTTTTAATTATATAATGCCTTAACCTTTTCAATAAACCAAGGTGGTTTTTAGAACTAAAGGGTCGAAGAGTCCTATTAAGTTATCTATTGTATTAGTGTGGTAAATATGACCAAAGTTAGGGTACCTTATGATTAGTCGTTGGCCTAAGCTGAGGTTTTAGAATAAGGGTTTGCATGATCGAAAAGTCATAAGATTGTGTTAATAGTCGTTATCAAAAAATATAATGTCTAAAATCCTAGTAAAGAAAACTCGAGGTGAAGTGTCATAGTCATGCCTAAGTGAAAATTTGCGTCGGTAGGCTTAGGTAGCGTTTCAAGCAATTAACCAAACTTAGGATTATAGGTATATTAAATGAAAGAAAATAGTGTGAGATATTTATGTTATATTAGTCGTCATTGTTAATTTATAGTTATATATTGGGGTGAAATAACAGCATCTGGGAGATAGGCCGTTTATTTCCACACATATTCTAACCCTGAGGACGTAACGTTTACCATAGCAGTTTGGAGCGAGCTAGATCTGAGAATAGAGATTAAGCAGAGAGTGAACAACCCAAAAATGTTAGATTTAGGAATACTTTTTTAATTAATAATTAACATCTGTATTAGTAAATGAGGTCGCTTAGTATCTGTATTCTATTACTTATACCTAACCCTATGTCGACGTAATACGTTACATAGTCATTTTTGTTGTAGCGAGGGTTAATACTGTAGGTGATTAGTAGTTGCAGAGAGTTTGAATTCTACCAAAAATGTGTGTTCTCTTCTCTCTCTCTCTCTCTCTCTCTTCTCCTCTCTCTCTCTCTCTCTCTCTCTTATCTTCTTCTCTATATCTCTTCTGTCTCAGTTACTATTAAGAATATTACATATTACCTAGGCTAATTGTAGGTTATTATGTGTTGTCGTGAGTCTCTTACAAAAATGTAATGTCTGCTTATATGCGTTAAATGTTTATATCGGGAGAAACCTTTTGTTTCTGCTTCTGTTATATGCTATTTATACATAATATATAGCTTACTCTCCCAAACTAATGTTATATTTTTGTTACACGGTGTGAGACTTCATATCAAATTGTAAATTGTCTGCTTTTATGCGATATGCTTTATATATTAGTATGTGAAATTAGCTAATAACCTATGCATTTATGCATATACATAATAACAAATTTCAATAAAAATCAATTTCTAATGTCGTACTTACTATCCACATAAGCTTCTGTTCTGTAGAAATCTTTGCCTCCTTATGATTCATATGTGGAATAGTAATATATTACTAGGTTTCAATTGGGTTAATTTATTCTTGTGTTTTTTGTTTTTTGGACAAGGGTCAACCTCTTGGAAGTTAGAGAAGTTATAGTAGGAATAAAATTCTGGTAAATGTGATGATGTTCATTAACTTCTTTCAGAGTTTGCAGGTGAGAACAATAGCATTTAATATCTATATATATTGTATATATTTATATATAATATATTATATATTTATATAATTATATTATTATATATTACTATAATATTTTATATTATTCTATTTATTATATATATATTTATTATGTAATTTATATTATATTATATTATATATTTTATATATAGATACTTTTCCTTTAAAATATAGGATGTACCGATATATATCGATCGAGCGATGTTAATCGATTTTTTCGATTATATCAAGGCAATAGAGCTTGTTTGTGTTCTGAAGTTTTTTTTGTTATTTTTTTTTTATTAACATATATGGAAATACCCTCAATGATTAAATCTCCGCTCAAGTGTATATTGATAAGAGTCAGGGTTCTCTTCGGCATCAGCGGTGGTATCTGAGGTGTGAGGGACTTCGTTCCCCACTCTGTCCCACCGTCGTGTCTCGAAGTGTTGCAGCATGTTTTTTATAACCCTTTAAAAATTAATAATATAAAAAAAAATATTTATAAACTAAAATTTAACATATAAAAAATTATACATGATGAATGAATGGTTCATTTTATCTACTTCTTTCTTCTTCTCTATTGGATGTTTAAGTTTTATTACTCACGATACCTGTGCATGGTTTATGCGATTAGTGTTCAGCGATTATTTCTATATATCTGTCATTTTTAATGTAACATCCTTTAAAAGGGAAAGTGTAGAACCTATTTTTATCATTAATATTATATAATTATTAATATATTATTTTATAATAATATTATTTTTATATTATATTATTATATATTTAATTATATATATATATTAATTTATAATATTATTTATAATTATTAATATTATATATATATATAGAATTAAGTTATTATATTATTAATCAGCTCCTAAAATAATTATGAATCATGATATTATAATATTTTATATTATCTATACTATAATATATTATATTATGTATTATATATATAAATATGTTAATATTAATATATATATTTTAATTATTATATATAAATATTATTATAATTATATTTAATTGTATTATTAGTTTATTGTTAATAATATAATATATATATTGTTATAATATTAGATATATATTATACTAGTATATATTTATAGGTACTTATCTCCTTTAATAAGTGTGTATTAGTTACATAAATATGCAGATATCAGATTTATAATATCGCTGAAACTACTAATCACTTCTAGATTAGCAAGTGAAACCGTGTTAATTATAATCATCCTTTAATAGAAGATAGTGAAGACTTCGGATATTGTTTATGCTTTTATTTTATATATGTTATTATTTTTTGTTAATTTGTTTTAATTTTTATTTTTTATTTATTTTAATTTTAAGTGTTGCTTCTACTGATAATATTATACTATATATAGAGCCGATACGGATTGGATCAGGGGGGATCGAAGTCCCTCCCATCCGTTCGTCCCTCTCGCTGATGCCGAGATACACCCTGACTTTATTATCTTTGGCGATTTAATCTTGGGTCTTCACCTTTAGTTTTAAAATAAAAAATAAAATAATATTCTTGTTTGTCAACCCTCGCTCTATTTGCCTTGTAATTAATCGATAAAAAAAATCGTATTATCATCGGCTTTCGTCTCGATATTTTTATATTTCGGTTAACATCCTCTCCCTCCTATTTAAAGGAATGTTCCCTAATGTATAATATATTATTATTAATATTATTATTTATATATTATATATAAATATTATTAATATAGTAATATTATTATTACTAAATGTTATAGTGTATTTATTATCTCATTATATTTAATTAATTATATAAATATATAATTAAAGTATAATGACTAATATTATAACTATAATAATAATATAATAAAATAATAAATAATAATAATAATAATAATATATATTAATAATAATAATAATAATAATACGAATTAATATATATTTAATACAGAATATTGGACATTTCATTATATTTCATGTTTATTCACACTGCAATATTTTATTAAAAGTCGAAAGTAATAAGTATTATTATTAATACCAACTATAACATTCAACACATGTATAATATACAAATATAGCTATCTCTGATTCACTTTTGTGATACTTGATAAATCTCCGAAAAAAATTCGTAAGTGTTCGGATAATTGTGTTGTTGAGTGATAGATTGTCCTAAACGTACATGTATATGTTAAATTATTATATCTACTTAGGGAGTTTGTGTGGTAGTGATATAAGAACTGACGTATAATTAGAAAATTAACTCCATATGTGCTCGTTTAAGATGATTTGGTCTATTTGATAATAGGTAAGTGGTTGATAGAAGATGTTATATGTGTATTGAGATGTGCTGTGGATCGATTTCTGATTGTGGAGACGGAATTATGAAAAAGTGTTTGTTTTCAGTAAAGGATATTTATGATAATCAGGAATGGCGAGTTTGGTAGAGGATGACATGAAGCGAAGGTGCATATATATGGTATGTGTGTTAATAGTTCGGCAGATTTTGTGAGTGGATGGTTTTTTTTGTCAAACACAGAGGATGAAGCCCACATTGATATCGAGATTACACACAGTGAATGGTCCTTCGCAGTCTCTCGCTGATATAATCTCTAGGGGTGATTTTTCTTTACTGCTCGACGTATATTTTTCTCACTTAAAGGTTATTTTAAGGGGCGGTGTAGGTGTGTACTTTCCTTTTGCATCGTTTTTATTTCTTTATCTTGTCTGTTTCCTCTTGGTACATTCTGACGACTTTTCTGCACCTTTCAATTCTCCATATCTGGTTTGGAAAGATGGTGTGTATTTTTTTATTATCTATAATATATTATATTATTTTATATATTATATATATTTTCTATTTTTTTTATAATATATTGCAATATTTTACTATTACATATTTTGATATTTTATAATTATGCCAGAATCATTTTTTATATTATCTTCTTTCATCTTAAATTTTTAATTATTATGGCATCAAACAATTTGTTTTTAAAAATCATTTCATCGTAAAACTAAAATAGCTTAGATTGTAATAGGAAATTTTACTGAATGTTCGACCCATATGATATTTATTTTTTACCTTTATAGGAAAACTATTAAAAAAATAATAATCTTCAATCTATTTAGAATAGGTAAATAGTTAAGTCATTACGTATTTTAAATACTTGTTTTTAAATTTTTTTGTGTTTAGGAAAATTTTTAAAATAAAAATACTATAAAAACAAAAAAACAAATTAATGGTCCTCGTGCTCGTTTTAGGGCAAGCTCGAGCCTGGCGGGAATAGTATTATTTTATATTTTATTATTTATTATATTATTATTCTATATATATTTATAATTTTTTTTTTTTTGTCTTACTACATTATTTTTTTTTTTTTCCTTGTATTCTTTTATTCAATCAATATAGAGATTTCTATTTTTATATATATTATATGTAATAATAAATATCATTTATATTTTGTTATATAATATTATATTATTATTATCTTCTCTCTCTATATATTAATATATATTAATAATTTACCATTAGTTATAATATAATTATTGTATAATATATTATATTATTATTATATTATATTTAATATATTATTTATTATTATATATTATTTGTAAGTTATTACACTTTAGTGCAATGTTAGGTGGGCTCTTAGTGTCTCCGTACTTGGAAACATCTTTAAGGTGGGGAGTACGTTTCCTTACTCTCTCGTAGGGTAGGGGCGGTAGATACTCAACGCGACTATTACTTCCTTAATTACCAAAGAGCGAGTTGTTCTGAAGACCTCCCCGGTAGTCGCTGAGGCAAATTAGTGTCGACAACGCCTCGTAGTTCCGATAATGGCTCCGAGATGACTTCTACCGACTCTCCTTGCCATGCGGATGCGGGTATACCCTTGGGTGTTATTCTGTGTTAAAAAACTAGTAATCAAAAATTTATTACTATATAAACGTTTCTATTTTATGGTTTAATATCGACTACGTGTAATAAAGTCTCTTAAATAGTTCTCTATTTACTCTACTTATTGACAATATTAGTGTGTTAACGAATAATTTTTTTTTACATTTTCCTAACTCAAATTTTACCAGGATTTCTAAATGTGTGATATCCTTTTCCCTTGTAAGTCTTCATTCTTCTTTTTTGATGTATATGATCTTTTTTATTTTTTTCTTCTAATTATTTATTTACTTTATTAGTTTTTTACATTTTCCGCTCATTCATAAAATTGTACCAGCTTTCCAGCAATGTTATTCCTTTTCCCGGTATCTGTCTGTCGTTTTTGATGATATGTATTGTGTGCTCTTCTAGAGGTTTGATTTTAATATATTAGTTATAAGAATTTGATAAGTATTATTATATATTAATATCTTAATAGTGTATTATATATATATATATACTAATTATATATTTATATTATTATTTATATATAATATTATATTACTAATATTTAAATTATTTTATTTATATAGAGATGTCCTACTATTCATAGTTAGTTCTTTATATATTTTATGTGATATGTATATTTTGTCTGCCCACTGTTTTGTTTCCGTTATCCTATGGTTGGAGGGGCCACACCGCCTCCAGAAATTTCCGTGTCCACTTTGCTCTTGGGCTCGGGATATACCATCAGGTCAAGTAAGAGTAATGTGTGCAGCGTATAGTTGGTAACGGGTTCTTTGAGCGGCCGGGGACTTCCAGTAAGGAAGGCTCTATTGTGTCCGGATATACGAAATTTAGTGCAGGATAGGATATAACGTTTTCGAGTTTATGAAATCTGAATTTTATAGTGCATAAATGATTTATGGGTTGGACCGATCTGCTCCTGGGCGAGAGATGTGAATTTTGTTCTCTTATCTGTGACTAGTGTTTTCTTCAGTTAGGGGAGATGTTTGTGTGATTATGAGTGTTTATGTAATTGTTATTTGTGGGCAGATTTTAATGTGTATGATTAGTGTGTTAAGTTTAAATGTGGTATGGATATGTGGATGAGTTAGCCTATATGACTCTTATATTGGGTGTTGGAGGGGTAATTTATTGTGTAGATGTCTTATTAAAGTTTTATTGGATTTTGTTTGAGAGGGGTGGGGATATTATCTGCTTTTCGGGTGTGGGGTAGAGGAGGTTGTGTTGAGAGTATTTGTTTATATTGGTATCGCGATGTGTGGATATAAGTGTTTTCTGTGAGAAAATAATTGGTTTCCCTACACATTCTTCAAGTGTGAGAGTAGGTGGGATATGTCTTTTATAATTGGGATGTTTATGGATTGTTCTATCGTCATCGTATATAGCTGGTGATATATGGGGTGGTTGAATTAGTACTCTCAGTGACTTCTATATTCTTTAAATGGGCAGTGTTTTGTGTTAACTTGCAATTATTTATTTAAGTTGGATTGATGATAGTTGCTGAGAAACCATTGCGTGGAAGGCATAGTTTTAATTAGTTCTGAGGAGTTGTTTTAGATGTGTTATTATAGGGTATGTTTTCTTGTCGCTGTAAAGTTGTTAGGTAGAGTAAGTTCTCGGAGGGTGTTTATATTTCCGTTGGGTCTTAGGATAGATAATTTAGGACGAATATTTATATTTAAGTGTGGGGGAGAAAGTCATTGAGTGTGTGTGTAAGTGAGTCCTATATTTTTGGGGGTTTTGTTTAGGGTGAGGGGGTTGTTGTCATAGTAGATCAATTGGTGGATATGGTGATTTGGTGGCGGTCTTTGAGTTATGTGAGGGTAATGGATGATTTAAGGTTGGAATATCTTGTCACTTCTTATTTTGTGAGTTTTAGTTTTCAAGTTTTATAAATTGATTTTATAGGTATTCTTGTGGTTGTGTTGTGGTGGCTTGCTGTTTAAAGTTGTATGTTGGGTAATATGATAGATCGATTGTCGTTACTGCGTAAGTATTTATTATTGGTGGATTGTTTGGATGCTAGTAAGTAGTTAAGTGTAGGCATAATTCTGCTCTTATTTAAAGATTTGAGTGTAAAATCAGAGTAGAGATGTAATGGTGACGCCCTGTTTGTTATCGCAGTTTTGTAAATTTAATGGGTTGTGATGAGGGAATGTTTTTAATGGATGGTACTATTTGCTGTTATTATCTTTGGTAAGTAATTGTATTTAATGGGACTCTGGTCAAGCCATAGTTTTCTAGGTGTGAGATTAGTAGATATAAACGATGATAGTTCTGCTTATATTGTGTACTAGGTGGATCTCATAGTTGTGTCTAATAGGCTTTGCTTAAGTGATGGACTGTATAGATATGGTTATCTGTTGTGATGGGAATTGGTATTGAAAGCCATTAAATTATGTGTTGTGTAAGGAGGTGAGGGCTGTTGTCGTTTAACCATGTGATCTTAAAAAATTCCATTGTGGAATAATTACGTAGAAGGTGATGATAGTGGGGATTATATATTTTAATAGTTTTTCCAATTTTATTATATAATATTATGTCTACTTATTATTTATGTATATTTATATTAGTTAATTTATTATAATATTATTTATATATTATAATTATATAATTATATTATTAATAATATATATTATATTTATATTATTATATATATATATATTTCAGTATGTAAGATTATGAATATATTTAAGGGAATAGTATTTATAAAATTTAATTCATGCATTCTTAGTTATTACTTCACATTAGACCGATTATGTACTTCAAGATTTATTTATTCCTATGATTTATCGGCCATTATTTGTTAACGTCCGATTATTATTTTTATATTTCGAATTAATAAGAATTTTATAATTATCTTTTATTTTTCATATAACATTTTACTATCTGCTCCTATAATCTTATCTCTCATATCCCTATCCATTAATCTTTCTTTCTTTTCACAAAAGATATTAAAGCTAGCTTTTAACTCAGAATTACGGAAGAAACTCCGCGGAGAAGGACATCCATTTTTCACTTCATTTTACTATAACATTTTCAGCGAACACATTTTTAAGGATAAAACTTTTTCTAAGATTTAAGATTGTCAATATTAGTCCATTTGAGCAGATGCTTTCCAGGTTCTCGGAGTTATACTATTCTGGCTATCATGCAAAAACAGTAAGCAAAACCTACTTT
>JABUQX010056540.1:60000-72432 GCA_015478945.1 Trachelipus rathkii
TTGAGCCTCAACTTTGATACCTCGAGCTTTGATTCTCAACTTTGATGCCTCAGCTTGATGACTCATTTTGAGTCTCACTTTGAGACTCATCGTTGTTATTCGAAAGAAAGAAGAGGAGAGTTAAAGAGAAGAAGAAGAAGAAGTAAGAAGAAGAAGAGAAGAAGAAGAAGAAGAAGAAGAAGAAGAAGAAGAAAAGAAAGAAGAAGAAGAGAAGAAAGAAGAAGAAGAAGAAGAAGAAGAAGAAAAGAAGAAGAAGAAGAAGAAGAAGAAAAGCAAGAAAAAGAGAAGAAAAGAAAGAAGAAAGAAGAAGAAGAAAGAAAAGAAGAAGAAGAAGAAAGAAGTAAGAAGAAAAGAAAGAGAAGAGAAGAAGAAGAAGAAAGAAGAAGAATATAATTTATTTAGAGTTCGTTATACACACGCTCTACATTTTTATTTCAAGTTCAGGTCTTTTATTATAGAAAAGCTGTTCATTACCAAAGCTTAAAGTAAAGTTAAATTTATAGATAAATAAATTAAAGTTAAATTTTCAATCGGGATTTTCCACTCTTCATGTATAAATACAAATGTTTGAAAAAACATTTTGTTTTTTGAAAAACATTTTTGTTTTTATAAAAAAAAACATTTTTTTTTTGAAAAAACATTTTTTAAAAAAAAAAAATATTTTTTTGTTTTTTGAATAAATATTTCATTTTTGAAAAAATATTTTTTTCAAACATTGTTTGCCCGGAAAAAATTTTCAAATTTCCACGAAAAACATGATTTTAGGAACCATAAAGCAATAAAGCAGTAAAACACTACAGCAAACAGCCACCAGGGGGTTCGCCCCCCACCTCACCCCCGCTCGTGCTTACTGTTTTACTGCTTACCATACTTACTATTAGTAAAGAATAGTATATCCCCTTCCATTTTTCTGTTACAAACTTAAAACATTTCATTCATATACACCATGTTTTTTTTCCTCTCCCTACATAAACCACAGAATTAATAAATAAAATTTTGCATAAAGATATAAAATAAAAATAACTTATAATTAGACGTCACCGCATAAGCAATTGGATTAAAATGATACCAAAACAAAGGATAGAAGAGCGTAACAAATATATTTTTTAAAAATGTATAATATATATAAATATAATAAGATATATATATATATATATATATATATATATATATATATATATATATATATAGTATATATATATATAATATAATATATATATATATAATATAGTATATATTAAACGAATATACAATGTGTAACATAAAGGTTATTTTTAAAATTATTACAGAAGACACACACCACACACAACACAAGTTTTAATATATATATATTATATATATATAATATATATATATAGATATATATAAAATATATATATATATATATATAATATGATATATAGATATATATATTATATATATATATATATATTATATTAACGAATATACAATGTTTTTAACATACAATATCTTGTAAAATATACAGAGCACAAGTTTTAAAAATATATATATATATATATATATGATATAATATATATATATATATAATATATATATATATATATTATAATATATATATATAATATAATATATAATATAAATATATATATAATACATTTGCGCAGGAAAACATGGGATTGGAATTGAAACTGTGCATTCTCTATATAAGTCTCCAAAGCTCCTATTCCTTTTGAAATAACATAGGAATAAATATCTCGAGATGCACCAACCCATTCTTCAGCATATTCAGGCTCTATAGATTGCATTTTCTCATGCCAAAGAGAAGTAAAGGTATCAACATTAGTTGTCGTCAGCAAGCTGCTATACATTCTATTATAAGGTTTTCCCCATACTTCAGTGTAAATTTTATAAAACAAACCATAGCTAAGTATGTATAATTCGTCCAAGTATGTCACCATTTTCCAAGATGCGATTAGATATTTCTCTTTATTTTTAACATGTAATATTCTCAGCGAATGAAACAGGAAACCCTTCTTGTACGTATGAATGGTTAGCTGAGCGTAAGGTTTCCCCAGAGTTACGTACATTCAATACTTTAACACTATCCAATTATGAGAAAACAACATCTATTCTTATTAATACCCCTCTCGCCTTCGTTCCTAATGGATATTCACTATAACTCGATGTATCAGATATCACATTTACATCAGCCCTTTACCCATTCTTCCCACGGTGTCAAATAATACCGGAGGAATCTTCAAACAGAGAATGAAACCCAAAGTTAATCATGTACACCTACCGTAGGAATACAGGCTATGTAACGATCACCATTAGGTTTACGAATAAATAAAAAAGATACAGCTTCGGGAATAACAAAGGTCCTCGTAAATATGTCGTTAACAAGTTTGGGAGTGTGAAGAGAAGCCATGGTGTTAGCTCAGTTGGAATTATCGTACTGAAAACTTTGTATATAAAACAGTCTCAAATCTATAGATATTATATTTTCAACCAATCATAAGAAAGTAAACAAGATTACAACATAACCTCCTTATCAACTCAGAAAGTCCATATAATCACGCCTTACATCGACAGCGATAAACATGTTTACAGAAGGATTAGGCATATAAAACTAAACTGATAATAAGTATACAAAAGGAGGTCCTATATTCAAACATAACAAGTAGAAAAATACCTTTGACAAACAAAACAAAACACCCGATAATTAAAACTGAAAAAACAAAATTAATATAAATAATATAAATTAATAATAATAATAAAAATATAATAATAATAATAGATAATAATATCAATAATATAATATATATATTATATATATATATATAATATATATAATATATATATATATGATATTATATAAATATATATATATATATATATATATATATATATATAAATATAATATAATATATATATATTAATATATATTAATTATATATATAATTATGAATGTTCCTTAACATGGAAGCTGCTTACGATACATCATTAATTTAACCGGCGTCAATGTCCTTTACACAAAGCCAGTTTATCGTTCGTTATAGATATTAATATACTTTTTCAATTCCTCAACTCCATCCCAGAGTACATACGATGCAAGTTCTCTCCCTGACACTACCATATGTTTTGGGTCAGGATCATTCACGTAAAGGGATTCTTCAAGCTGACGAATAAAGGTATGAACATCTATCGAAGCTAAGAACTGATTAATTATATTTTCCGAATCTTTAGGTAACAGTTTTTAAAATGTATAATAGCCTCGTATAAAATTATAATGAGTTGCAGTAACATAATCGGTTAACATTTCTGTTTTACGCAACTGTTTTAACATTTTCTCTCGAACTCGACCCATATATTTTATCTGGATGTGCCTCTAATATAGAAACCATATATTGTGGGGTTATCTAATCCTGTACTTCGCGTCTCTGCCTGAGGCCTTACCCTCCTTCGGAGGGTAAGCCCCTGCCCTTCGGGGTGATACCCCTTGGAGGATTCATTCATCTAGCAAGGGGTGAAACCCTGGGGTGTCTCTCGGTGGAAGAGGTATTCCTTTAGATATTTTATTATGTATGCTATTTTGGATTTCTTTTAATTTACATATGTGGGCCTATCCTATGTACATGTTTACCCAATATATATAGAATATATTATATATATATATATATATAATATATATATATATTATATATATATATATATATATATAAATATATAATATATATATATTATATATATATATATAGTGTAAGACTTTGGATGCTGTTTTCATGTTGGACATATCCTTTATCTATATTTGCCCCTACTCTGTGATTGGCTGAACTATCCTATACCTTTCCGTGATTGGTTGAAATATCCCTTATCTCTTAGACTTGTGTTTGTTCCAGTAATATTACATTATTCTTTCTCTCGAAACTTATTTCATCGTCATATTCGTTTTAGATTTAAACGTGGTAGAAGGTTGTGCTCTGTCTTAAAAGTGTTCTTATTTCCCTATGATGTATATTCCTACCGTTAGAATGGTTCGTCTTGATAAATACACCTCTATACGTGACATTGTGCATTGGGAAATCAATATTCCGAAAAGTGATGTCTTATATACAAGAAAGCCCGAAGGTTTTACCTACTTCAGATGTAGTGACCAATATGAATATAACAGACGTGTTTTTATGAGTTCCGACGAATTACTTTGTGTATGCCAACATGCTGAAGAATGGGTGAATGAACACTTTAAGTCACACAGTGTATTAAATCGTTGGAAATAGTTATCAGTGGGGGTGGAAATCATGATGATAAGAAACTTACTTTAACCTTCTCTAAATATCTAGATACGAATATTATGGATATTAGAATATGGCAGAGACGCGAAGATACAGGATTATTTAACCCCACAATATATGGTTTCTATATTAGAGGCACATCCCAGATAAAATATATGGGTCGAGTTCGAGAGAAAATGTTAAAACAGTTGCGTAAAACAGAAATAGTTAACCGATTATGTTACTGCAGCTCATTATATGTTATACGAGGCATATTATACATTTAAAAAACTGTTACCTAAAGATTCGGAAAATATAATTAATCAGTTCTTAGCTTCGATAGATGTTCATACCTTTATTCGTCAGCTTGAAGAATCCCTTTACGTGAATGATCCTGACCCAAAACATATGGTAGTGTCAGGGAGAGAACTTGCATCGTATGTACTCTGGGATGGAGTTGAGGAATTGAAAAAGTATATTATATCTAATAACGAAGATAACTGGCATTTGTGTAAGGACTTGGACCGATTAAATCTTAATGATGTCTCGTAAGCCAGCATTTATGTAAGGAAATCCAAATATATATAATATATATATATATATATATAATATATATATATAAATATATATATAATAGTAAATATATATATATAATATTAGATATATATATAGATATATATATATTAAAGTACATTTTCACTTAGGGTTTATATTATTATTATTATTATTATTATTATTATTATTATTATTATTATTATTATTATTATTATTATTATTATTATTATTATTATTATTATTTGATTATTTTATATATTATTATTATATAGTATTATATTATTATTATTATTATATTATTATTATTATTATTATATATTATATTATATTATATATTATTATTGATTATTATATTATTTGTTTGTTGATGTTATTAACATCGCTTTTTCTTTTTTATGGTCAGAAATCCTTTTTCTACATTGTTAATTTATGAATATAGACCTCCTTTGTATACATATATATTATCAGTTTAGTTTGTATAAGCCTAATCCTTCTGTAAACATGTTTATCGCTGTCGATGTAAGGCGTGATTATATGGACTTTCTGAGTTGATAAGGCGGTTATGTTGTAATCTTGTTTACTTTCTTATGATTGGTTGAAAATATATTATCTATAGATTTGAGACTGCTTTATATACAAAGTTTCTTCAGTACAATATTTCCAACTGAGCTAACACCATGGCTTCTCTTCACACTCCCAAACTTGTTAACGACATATTTACGAGGACCTTTGTTATTCCCGAAGCTGTATCTTTTTTATTTATTCGTAAACCTAATGGTGATCGTTATAGCCTGTATTCCTACGGTAGGTGTACATGATACACCTTTGTTCATTTCTGTTGAAAGAATTCCTCCGTATTATTGACACCGTGGAAAATGGTTAAAGCTGAGTATTGATATCTGATACATCTAGTCATAAGTGAACATAATCCATTAGAAACCGAAGCGAGGGGGTTATAATAGAATAGAGGTGTTTTCTCATATTGCAGATTAGTGTTAAAGTATTGATTACGTAATTACTGGAAAACCTTACTCAAGCTAAACATTTCATACGCTACCAATAATAGGGTTCTGTTTACATTCGCATGAAAATATTACAACACCTTCACTAAACAGTATAAATGTTAATGTATCTTGACAATGTCGAGCATAATTGTCGAGCTAATGCGTTCCTCCTATGTTTTGTTTTATAAAAATTACACTGAATAGGGGGAAAACCTTATAATAAAGATAAGCAGCCTTCTACGACAAAACCTAAATGTGATACCTTTTACTCTCTTTGCATGAGAAAATGCAATCTAAAGAGCCCTGAATATGCTTGAAGAATGGTTGGTGCATCTCGAGATATTTATTCCTATGTTATTTCAAAAAGGAATAGGAGCTTTGGAGACTTATATAGAGAATGCACAGTTTCAACTTCATCCCATGTGTTCTGCGCAAATGTATTATATATATATATATATATATATATATATATATATATATTATATATAATATATATATATATATATATATATAATATATATATATAGTATTATATAATATAATTATATAATATATAATAATATTATTTACAGAGAACTTGTGTTCTGTAATACTTTAAAGATATCTGATGGTAAACAACTTTGTATATCTACTTGTAATATATTTCATATTAGTAATATATATAATATTATATATATATATATATAATATATATATATATATATATATATATATATAATATAGGTATATATATAGTAGTAAATATATGATATATATAATTAGTATATATAATAATTAAATAAAGACTTGGTTGTGTGTGTGTTGTTCTGTAAAAAATTTTAAAAATACCTTCATAAAACAATCTATGTATATCTCGCTAGATATATATATAATACTATATATATATATATATATATTATATAATATATATATATATAATATATATATATATATATAATAATATATATATAATAAATATATATATATAAATATATATATATTATATAAATAATATATATATATAATATATATAATATATAGTAGTGTGTAATATAATATATATATTATATATAAATAATAATAATTATAGTATAATATAATATATAATAAATTTAATAATATATAATATAATAATTATTCTTATAATTTAAATAATGCCACTTTTCAGAAAATTATTTTGGTTAAAAAAATATCTTGTTATATTCCTCATCCTCCTACATGCTAAGTTCATACATAAAATAAATTTATCCTTTAGTGTTATGCAAAAAATATTATTATAAAAGATTTTTTTCCACCAGAGGAAAAAAAAAAACATGGGTATATTTTTGATAAATGTTAAGTTTTTTAAAAGAAATAATTGAGGGATAAATATGATATTATTTAATTGAATAAAAAGTATGGGTAAGCAGTAAAACACATGAGAAAACCGAGGGACGGTGAGTTGGATATCCCCCTGCTGGTTGTGCTGATGTTGAATGTAGTGTTTTAACTGCTTTACTGCCTGTTATGGTCCCTAAAATCATGGTTTTTCGTGGAAGATTTCTGACAACTTTTTTCCGCGGGAAATCAAAGTTTTTAAAAAAAAATATTTTCCAAAAAACAAAAAAAAAATCTTTTTCAAATAAACAAAAAAAATGTTTTTTGTGCCAAAAACAAAAAAATGGAGTCTTTTCCCAAAAAAATACAAAATGGGTTTTCGTATAAAAACAAAAAATGGTTGTTCAAAAACAAAAATGGTGGGTGTGTCAAAAACCTAATGGTTATGTTAATACGTTAGCATTGAAAACAATGTTGGTAATTAGCTACCCCTTCAATATCGAAAAATTAACACTTTAAACGCTTTAATCTTTATCTATTAAAACGTTTTAAACGTATTAGACTTTAAACTTCTGTAAGAAAACAGCTTTTTATAAATATATCAAGAGCCGGATTGAAGATAAAATAATGATCGACTGTGGTGTAAATATATACTTCTGTCTTCTGTCTTCTTCTTCTATCTTCTAATCGTATCTTCTATCTTCTTCTCTCTTCTTCTTCTCTCTTCTTCTTGCTTTTCTCTTCTTCTGTCTTCTTATCTGTTTTTTCTTCTATCTTCTTCTTCGTTCTACCTGTCTTCTGACATTTTCCTTAAAGTTTCAATGTTTCTCTTACTTCTCTTTCGTTTCTTTCTTCTTCACTTTCTTCTTCTTCTTCTTCTTCTCTTCTTTCTTCTTCTCTCTTCTCTTCTTTTTCTTCGTCTTCTTCTTCTACTTCTCTCTTCTTCATTGACAATTCTTGTAGGGGTAGATGACCTACTTCTCTTCTGCGTCTTTCTTCTTTCTTCTTCTTCTTCTTCTTCTTCTTCTTAACTCCTCCTCCTTCTTTTTTCCGCCAATAACAAAAAGAGTCATAAAAGCTGAACAATCAAAAATGCAGTCATTTTCAAAGCATAGCACAAAGTGAGACATCCAAAGCTGAGGTAAGTCAATATGAGGCATCAAAGCTGAGGTATCCAAAGTTGAGCATTCAAATGTCGAGGCAATCCAAAAAAAATTAGGCATCAAAATATCGTGTGTGTGTGTGTGTGTGTGATGTGTGGTGGTGTGTGTTGGTTTGTGTGTGTAGTATGGAGGTGTAAGTTAGGACAGTAACATACAAACTCAAGCCTAGGTAGTACCCTACATGGACCTTCTGTAGGACAGTTCCCTACAACAGGTACTGCCCGAGATATCTACATGTGCTCGACTTAATCTCACTTAATCCGCCACGAACTTCATGGAAAGGTCAATTTCAGCCTGATACGGTATCAAGCCTAAATATCAAGTCAAGACCGAAAATATCAAAAGCAAAGACCGAAATACAAGGTCAAAAACCATCAAAAAAAGAGGGCTAACTAAACAAAGGGGGGTTAAAGGAAGAGGACACAATTAAGGGGGGAGACACGTACGAGGCGCACCCCTTCTCCGTAGGGCTGCTAAAAAAAGCGCGGTAGTATATAATTTAATAATATATATATATATATATATAATATATAAATATAATATATAAATAAAATATGAATACTATAAGATTAAATATTTAATATAATATATATAATATAATATATATATAATATATTAAATATAGAATGAGATAGTTATTATTTATATAATATACATTTATATATATATAATATATATATATAATATTATATAATATATTATATATATATATATATATATATATATATAATATATATATATATATATATATATATATATATATAATATATTATATATTATTATACTATATATATATATAATAATATTATATATAGAAATATAGTTAATAACACAATGGACGCCTTGGAAGACCATAGTTTGGCTGCGGATTCTAGCATAGGTTCGAAATGTGATATCAGAAAGTGGTAACGGAAGATATAAGAAAATCTGCAGACGGCAAATCCGAAAGACGATGTGACGCGGGCGGTTCCGGTGCGGCGCCCAGAAGCCTTCGGGTGAGGTGGGCCAATCGCGTCGTTTACCCCGGAAAACGGACTTCTGAGCCGCGACACAAACGAAAACGCACTAATTGGACCCAAAACGTCTGAAACGCCAAAATAGACGATGTTGCAAAAGTTGCAAAATGTTGCAAAAGTGGGCAAAAGGTGGGCAAATTTTTGTTGCAACATTTGGCGACATTATGCAATTAGTGCAATGTTGGCATTGCATACGTCATCAAAGGTGAATATCTAAATTACTAACTCTGTTAGGGAGGTGAATCGATCCAGGTCCTAAACCACAGGAATCGAGTCAGGTCAGTGGTCGGATTATGTACTAATCGTCCAATATCGTATGTTCTGGTCACATACATATTCTCGGGGTCGTCACCCTTTTGAAGTCACGGAAGGCAGGCTACCTTCGTTCACTTTCGCGGTTGGCCGTTGTTAGGATAAAAAGGTCCACTTTTATGACCTTTGCGGTTTGCGGTTAGAAACTATCCAAAAGTGATCATTACTACTATATATATATATATATATATATATATAATATAATATAAATATAATATAATAAATATATATAGATATATATTATATATATATATAGATATATTATATATATATACTATATATATAATATATATAATATATATAATAATATATATATATATATAAATAAATATATATTATATAATATATATATATATATATAGATATATATATAATATATATATAATATTATATATATATATATAAGTATATATATTATATATTTAATAGATATATTTATAGATATATATAATTATAATAAATATATATATAAACATTATATAATATAAAATAATATTATATATATAGTATATATATGTATATATATAAAAACTAATATATATAATATAAAATATATATAAATTATTATACTTTATTAGTATTATAAATATATATATCCATTAATATATATAATATATATATAATATAATATATATATATATATGTATATATATATAATAATATATATATGTATATTTATTATAGTATATAAGTATATAATATTATATATATATATATCAGATTTAATATATATATATATATATATATATTTATAAAAATTAAGAAATAAAATGAACAGAGGGAACAGAAAATAAGAGAGATATACAGATATATAGAGAAAACATATGTATAAGTAGAAACAAGAATATAATATATAGATTAAATAGGGTGAGTAGGTAGGTGGATGTGAGGAAAAGTATATAAATAGATTATAAGAGAATGAGAATTAAAGAATAGAGATATATGGGTGGGTGAAGATGATAAAGAGAATAAGATAGATAGGTAGTAGAGATAAAGTGATAGTGTTATAAAGTGAGGAGAGTAGAAACAGAGATATGTAATGAGAGAAATAGGTTGTATGAGGTCTAATTTGTGAAAAGGAATGAGAATGCATAGTGATATCTTAGTTTTTTATGCAGATGGTTATTAAGTGGCGAGTGATGATGTTGAGAAAACCGATAAACCGGCTGGATAGAGATCGAAGAAAAAGTTGGATTGATAGTCAAGTAAAGATACAGAATGTGTACTTGAAGGAGAGGAAATGTGTGAGTTTGACAGAAGGCAGAAATAAAGGTGCAAAATAAAGAGTAGAGAATTGAGCCTAAGGAGTTTGTGAGGGGTAAGGAGTATGAGTTAGGTGGCCCCATACACTGGAGTGCAAAGGAATGAACCTCATTTACACTGTACGATTATTTCCAATTGTAAGTAGAGGGGCCTGTCTGCAAGTATCTTGAGATAGTAATAGGAGTGGATTTTTCTGATGCTGCCGATGGAAGTCGTACTTACATATTAATGGTACAGTAAGAGATGGAGGAGGGGTTAAGAGCTTTGCGGTACTTTTACTTTTCAGACTTATTGGGTCATAATCTTCTTAACTTGACTTGTATATTTTGCTGTTATATATGCCATTAGTTACGCACTCCTTAACAACCACTCATTGAGGGAGTAAAAAAGAGTAGAGATAGTAAGAAGATAATATAATATGATATGATTTAGTATAATAGTATACCTTAATATATATATAAAAAGATATAATATATATAAAATATATATTAGTATATTTTGAAGAGGTTGAATGTGACTACATGATATATATTTTTCCAGATATATAAAATAATACGTTGTATTTGTTGCACAATTGAGAATTGAAAGTATATTTATATTATAAATATCCTAAAGATTATATTATTTATGGACATGCGTGAATATTCTATATAACCATCAATATCAGACTTAAATGTTAGAAAACCCATTATTTAGAAGAAAGCGATTAGATTACTGGATTAAAAGTGAGGATTAGAGGAGAACCCCATTCAAAGCAACAAATGTTCCAATCATTTTATTATTCAGGAAAAGATAATTATAGGTCACACAGTAGCACTCATCATCAAACAGAAAAATAAGTACCAACCTGTTTTATCCAATAAATGTTATAATAAGTATATAGATAAACTAATTCCCATTATGCCAAAGAAGGGTGAAACTACAATGATTAGTAGGGTTGTTGGTACTGTAAAAAACGGAAAAAGATCCTGAACAGCCGCTTTGTAATCAGAGCTAGTCACAATATCATCTCTTCATATAGATGTAGATCCTTTTCAGAACCAATGCCGAGAGGACATTATGTGATATTTATGGACTAAGACCCAACTTTGAATGCGGGATCAACACCACCTTACGATGTGTAAAGCACCAGTTTAAACTATTTGAAGAGAGTGTATAAACAAGCATAAGGATAATGGAGTCATTATAAATTGAGAGAATTATTATATTCATAATATAATAAAATATAATAAAATCAATCTTTTTTAACAGGAATATCCCCACGCCCCTTTATGGTAGTACCTAACACACTAGAACTAACATGGCGGGTATTAAGGTATGTGAATTTTCCCAATTATGCCACTTATGTAAATATATAAAGAGTAAAAGACTCAAGTAATTTAGATAAACCTTACTAACAATATTAAATTGATCATAACGATTAATGATATAATAATATTTATAAAGAATAGACTTTAATTTAATGTAAGTTTAGAGGAATTTTAATCTATAGAGAACTCAGATATATTATATAATTTAATATGTGGAAAAGAACGAAATACGATATAGAGAGAATATGAAATATAATTACATAATATTTAATTGGCATCGA
>JABUQX010056541.1:0-10000 GCA_015478945.1 Trachelipus rathkii
TGGATATGTATTATATCGGATGTGTATAATACCGAGTTATGATCGTCATAACACAGGGCAAACATGTCATCATTACCGAATGTAATCATCACATTGATAGGGTAATAGTGAATCCAAAACACCTCATATAATAGATGAATCTTGAAGATGTTAATATGAGAGATGAGCGTTGCAGATTTAGTAAATGGGTTGAGAATGCTCATAGGGTATAGTGCAGTTAGAGCTAGCAAGACTCACTATGCCCTCAGACGCTCACAATATATAATAATATATATATATATTAATAATATATATAATTAATATATATATAATATATAAATTATATATATAATAATATATATATATATTAATAAATAATATATATATATACTTTATAATTTTATAGTATACAATATTATCAATGTGGTCTATCGATAATTTATATTTTTATATATAGCTACTACATTATATATTATACATATATAATATTAATAATTATTATAAATTATATAAATATATATATATAATATATATATATATAAATAATTATATATATATATAAAAAAAAAAATACAATGATAAAATTATAAATATATATAAATAAATAATAATATATAATATTATAATAATAATATATAAAAATTAATTCAAACATGGATCTGTGACAGTAGCTATAATATTACCAAGCCACATTTATCATTATCAATAGGTCCTGTTTACACGAAGGTAAAGTGTTTAGATAAGATTCAATTAATATAGTAAATCTCTAATGGCTGAGAAGCCTCATCTAAATAATATTAAAAATAAATCAAATTATCATATATAAAAATAAAAAAAAAAAAATAAAAAAAAAAAAAAAATATATTAGATGTATGTGAGATATCACATTTCATCTATAAAACATATGCTCTGTTTCCTTCTATATACGTACTACGAAAGGTGAATGCACTCAATTATTTTTATTTAAGATATTTTTAGCACCTCTTGCACCCTGCCTTGGTAAACTATATAATCCTCTAGCTAACTTATCCAATGCTTTAACATCAGTACGTTAAGTATGCCTTTATTATATATATATATATATAAAAATTATTTCTTCAATTAGGGTAGTCAGTATACATAGCTCAAGTACAAGTTGGTTCACGAATAAAGCAATTCAAGTACAATCTATATATTATATAAATATAATTATTAAATAAATATATTATTCTAATTTACATATTATAATATATAATATATATATATATAAATATAAATATAAATATATATATATATAAATTAATAATGTGAACAAAAACGATATTCGAAAATAAATAGGTAAAAATTTTAAAAAAAAAAATGGAGGCATAAATTATTTGAAATTTTGATATCTGATTTATCCTAAAACGAAGAATTAGCGATCAATTAACAAATATATTATAAACAATAAAGTAGATAAAGTTTAATCCACTCAAATTGAGGAAGATAAATATTATAGATTGAGCTAAACTTACTCCTCATTATAAATAATATTAATATAATATTATAATTAATTAATAATATTAATAACTCAATTTAATATATATAAATTAATAAATAATAATAATAATAAAATATTAAAAAAAAAAATACTAAATAATAATAGTATTATAAATAATAAAATAATATATTAAAATTAAAATGATAATAACATACGAATAAAAAATGAAATATAATAAATGATAAATTTATTAATAATAATAATATAATAATAATATAATAATATATAAAAATAATAAAAAATTAATAATAATTAAAAGTAATAAATAATAATAATTAAATAATAATATTAATAATAATAATTGATTCTTCATTCATAATAATTATAATAATATAAATACTAAATAAATCTATACCGCTAATAAAATAAAACTTAAAAAATATATAAGTTTTTAGATAAATATTTTTTATTTCTATATAAATATTAATACTTTAATATATTTTGTTATATTGTAAACACAGATTCAAACTCAACGTATGTCGAAGGTCCTACTATAAAAAAAAAAAAAAAAGGGGGCTTTCTCAAACGTCAAAGACCCTAATCAGACGGTGAAGTTCCATAAATTTCCGAGTCCTAACTTAGCAGTAATAACCTTTATTTTTTTATTATTTTTTTATTTAATTATTAATTTATTTTTTATTTTTTTTTTTTTTTATTATTTTGAGACGCAGGTGTAAAAAAATTACTAATGCTTTTTTCAATATTTCGAAAACCAACTAATAACCCTAAATATATACTATATATAGGCTCTTCACTAGCCAAACTCTTGAGTTATACTGATATGGCAACACCTCGAATTAATCCACAAATATATATTTATGGTTATGATCCAACTTTAACTTTATTCTGCATGAGCGTCCACGGAAATTCAGATTTACAGTTGATGATTCTGCGAGATTAACCTCGTGGATGATTGGAATTTAAGATCGAGTCACGGAATACCTAAATGGTTTTGGTATAATAGCCACACTGATGTTTTAATCAGAATGTGAACAATATCCTATTCAAGCGAAAATGATATATATCATATATATATAGTATATATATTATACTAATATGAGATATAGATAAACTCATGTTCAAATGTTCTTATCATACTATATAATATTAGGTGGGGTGTTGTTAAACATATAAGTAATATTGTTGAATTTGACATTCAATTAGATTGAATGACTATAAACTTAAGCATAGATCAGCTGAATGTGAAGAAAGAGTATTCCTATGGAGTTTGGAGGGATTATAAACATGTGGATAGAGTAATCATGACGTGATAACTATTACTGAAGTGAAACGTAATAAATATGTGTGTAAACAATTATACATTAAAAAAGAATTGCTATTTAACCGCAGCTGCAAAAATATTACATTGTGATTATATATATAAGCAATGACATCCTATATAAATATTGTCAATATTGAGAATCTTCATCCTTATTAACTTAATACTAGACTCTTGACCTATACCCGCCTATATATAATAACAGCGTGATGAATTCTAAATCGTATACAGTAATCATCCAAAACCGTACCTACCTACAGCTTTTCAATAATTCATTACATAGCTACTTATTAATTTGTTTAGATATTCTGCACCAATCTACAGAGCTGGAAGTCACCTTATACCTAGACAACATTGTGTACATCAGGAGATAAGGCTAAGATTATCTTACTCAAATTAGGTATACTATATCATTATAATAATATAGTAAGAACTCTTAATATATTATTCTACGTACCTAATAATATGTACAATATCAGTACCTGTTACTATATATATTTCGATATCGAAATTGTTATCTGATATCTCAAGCAGAAGTACAATATTCATCACCCTTAACCTCGTGGTACGCGAGTCAGTATGATTACGATATACAGTTATATACCATCAGTCCTCAGAGCGATGAGATTGAAAGTGCGCATTAACTCCTTGTTTATAATTATCTTTTTATATTATGATATTACACATCAGCTTAAAATTTTTAATATAAATACAGTACAGTAACGTGAGCCATTAGATCGTAAAATAGATGCAGTGAGACGATAAAAAACAAAATGAAATGGTCAAGATGTAAAGTGGGCTTCAATTATCTTGGAAATGATTTTCCACACTGCAAATTCCTAATGTTTCGAGCTGCGACGCGAATGTCCAATCGTACCGCGCATAAACCGGCAACGAGCGGCGTATCAGGAAGGGGAACTTTCCTCTAGTACTTTCTACTAAGATCCGGACAAGGGGACGGAAACATCTCTTGAGCGCACTCTTCATTCAGCCAATAACTGTCGCCATAAAATGAAGGCCAAAGCCCATTAATACCAGCAAATTAATAGTAGGAATGAGAAAGCGGTGCTTTAAAAACTACGCTGAAGCGTTTTTTGGGACGAGGATGGCCTAGAGGTTAGAGCACCGGTTTAATACGAGTTAACGCTGCGAACGCGGCGTCCAAGTTAAGAATCCCGCCTGCAATTGGAGAGTAAATCTCCTATGTATAAACTCATTCATAATAAAATGATATAGAAGCATTAATTGACATAAATAGATTTATTCATAAAGCCTAAATTTTTAAAGTTTGTCCAGAATATTTTGAATGTGGGAAGCTATCCCAGATTCTTTCGGTTCTCCTTTTCAAATATATCATTATTTGGAAAAATGCATTAAAATAATAATTGTATTACCAATATATTAGATATTACAATTTAGTAAGTCTAAATAATTATTTAATATATAAATATTAATCCACAACATATATAGAAATGATTGTACCTATCTAATAACACATAGTAATCTTTTAAAAAAAAATATCACCTAAAAAAGAATAGTTAAATTTTTAATTCACCTAATTGTAATCTTCACATCCCAATGACATAATACAATATATGGACTCATTCATTTTCAAAATGTAAAAATAGGAACTTAAACGAATTATTTTACAAGGAATATAATATATCTAAATATAATATATATAGTATGTTATATTTAATTATTTATCTTATTGTACTTACTAAGATTAGTTATTAATAAATCATAGAAAATTGAATTTGGATCTTGTATATGAATTACTCACAGTTTTATAATATCATGTAATTTAGTTGCAGTCATTTAAATTAGAATATATAATATATAAAATGACTCAATAAATTTCATATGGTGGTATAGTATGCAAAAATTCAAAGATCAGAAGTTCTTATATAAATTAATCTTATAATGTCTTAGAGTCTGTTGCAAGAATAGCTGAGAATGGGGTAATCGATGTATTCATAATCATAACATGCGTAATTTCTCCTGACAGGTCATTTGTATTCACCAATATTATAAATACTCACAAACAGTCATTAAAACAGGTAATATTTTATACTACAATTGAAATACCTTCCCGTTGAATATTTTTATTATAGGTAATTGTGATTTTTTGGAGTAAGATCCGCTAGATATAAACACACTCTTAGTGGAGAGGAGAGATCTATACTTAAGCTACGGTTATAGCCTTAATCATATAAACAGCACGAGAGAGGAAGAGAAAGTAGACTGATTCTTAGAGAAAGAAAGGGTCAACAGAGGTTGAGTCACTGATATATGACGCGAGCTACAGTCTCTAGATAATTGAACCCAATTATCATATACTAATAATAATACTAAAGATTCATTGTAATAGGAGGATACTGACAGTTAAAAAATAATAAGGTGTGTAGTATTCATGAATTTGTCTGAAATAAGAAAATTATGCATGCAAGACTCACTGAGAGATGTGCAAGTGCATCTCTAGACTCACATAATAGAAGTAGATCTATATTATCTATTTGGAGTATTATGTGATATAAACAATGATTTAAATGTATTATAAGAATCACAAATTGTATATTTATTGATGCTAAAAGAGATATAAGTGGTCTAGCTATAGAAACTATACTTATATATAAAAAATAGAAAGTGTACATTTTCTAAATGATATACAAGTAGATGTGTCTGGAGAAAATAAGTGAGGATTGTGATACATGTATAAGGTATAACTTGAGAAAAGAAAATATAAGAATAGTTGTCACTCAGATGGGCATTGAATATACAATTTATATCATATATGTTTTTAAAAGAATTGCAATACAAAAAATGTTGTCTACAAAGCGGAGCCATAGATATTAGACTAGTATAGCTAGGTGAAAGATAAATAAAGTGTATCAATATCCATAAAAATTATTAGCTAGATGGGAGATAAGTGGGTAACCACATTGAAATACCAGATAAAATTTTTCATCATTGAATAATAGAATAATTGAAGTGATCATTCTGGGTGGGTAGTAGAAGTATTTTAAAAATATACCTAAGACATTTAATAGGGAATATTGTTATTTCAATGAAAATATTAAGTTCCAATTATAAGTTAAGTTAAAAGAGACCTGGTAACAGAAGCAGATAATAATAAAGGGCATCAAAGCTAATAAATATATAAGTAAGGGTTAAAGTGATGCGTTATGTAGAATAATATCATTAGTGTTAAGTAAAAGATAGAGAAATATATTTATAAATTTACTTGGTATATATATATTAAAAGAGTATGTAAAATTTAGTAGTATAATAACCAAGGAAATAAGTTATAGTGAAACAGTTTTATTAGAAAGAATAAGTGAAGGTAATGATTGAGTTATGTACTTGGAGATATAACCTAGTAAATATAAGCAAAATTAGTTCAAGTATTAGATTAATTAGTGTATAGATCAGTGTATATTGTGTGCAAATCATTATTATAGATATAGTTAAAGTTATTTTGAGAGAATTTTTTTCTCGTATTAAAGAGAAACACGATGATCATATTTATCAAGAATGTTATTATATAGTGCCCTTAGTAATCATGAATGTGATAATTTTAATTAATTAGGTTTATATACTGATAAACCTTTAATGCTTATCTTTGTATGAAAATATGATGAAGTTCTCTTCCTAAATATCAATATAAAGCATTTATAGCTTATCTGATCATATAGGAAAGAAAACAAAAAACAACCCCTATTATAATTAAAAAATATATATATATATATACCACTAAAATATAGAATATAATATATAAAAAATTCTGCTTCAAACACTTTAACCCATAAGCCCACTTAATAAAGTATTCATACCCAACGCTCCTCACTCACTATGCTTCCTTGGCTCCTTAAAGTCATTTAATGTCACTGACTGCTTGACAAGAGTCTCAGTTGTCTCATGATAGTCGCGATTTACGAGCTGCCTGCGAACCGATTCACTGGAGTTATAATCCATATACAGCCCTCGAAATATGTTGACGAAATCCACCACTCCCTCGCTTTCTCCTTACATACAAGATATATGTTCTCAGATATACTATGTGACTATAATACTGCTTTATGCTCAGCGCTTCTTGATCCCATATCAATCAGATTTGGTTCAAAAATTAATTTCCTTTAAAATACCATTTACTTCTCGATACGAATTATACGCATATACAATTATATATAAAGCAACAGAATTCTACCCCTGCGCTTTACTATTATAAGTCTCATTTACACTTGTAATAACATATTCTTATTATCACACTATAGTCTAGTAGGAGAGATAGTATCTGTTTCTCTAACTCCTCTCAAATAATTCAACCAATAAGATATTTGTACACACCACTCAAAGATGTATAACATATCGACTCGTGGATATAACCCATGCTAACTGACCCACCTGGTGTGTACACTATATCTACAGCTGACACTACTCCCTATATAACGGAACTTACTCTGGCACGCTATAACCTAACAAAGTATAGCCATCTATTAAGTAAACCTTACATGTGTGAAACATATCTTATTGCGAAAAGAATTATTGAATATTTTTAATCTATCAATTCAGATACGATTTCAATAACTAGATTCTTTGCAGTCGAACAATATGTTAACTCTGTTAGACAGTTGGGCTGCAATCAAGGATAAAAAAAATAAAGAAAATATAAAGGAACAACTAAACCTAGAGAGCCGCAGGGTTGGGTAATCTTCCGTATCGATGCATCAATACACACCACTAGCTTACTTTAAAGAGGCTCATCTATTAATTAAACTAACAGACAAAATATTGTAAGAAAAGAAACATTATTATAAAACAATTTATAAATATTAAAACTCTGAAATAAAATAAGTAACAGTCCGAAAAAAAACAGTTTGAAAATAAATTAAGAGATCTAATCCAATATTCAAAAGCTAATAATATATAAGAAAATATATAGAATATATAAAAAAAATGCTCTCTAAAACATTTGTCTCTTGCCTAATTTGGTATATGATAACCTCGATAATCAATACACATCACTCACCAAATATCTCTAAAAGAGAAATTATTAAATCTTAACAAAATGAGTGGATGATGCGCATCAGTAGAATCACTGAATCAGGGAATATAGAATATGTGTAAAAGAATATTAAGTTTGCTGGCAAAACTTTTGAAGTGAGAAAAATACCATTGAATATATATCCTAACTATGAAATAACATATCCTATCCACCCTAAAGCTGGTCCTCTCCCATTCTTCTTTCCCTTTATAGAAACATTCTCTCCATCTGACTTCTAATTTATGTCCCTAAGCCATTCTACATGCTTTCTTATCATCCTCTGATTCTCTGTTACGTATTCTCTAGCAATGATCAGCATTGGCTCTAATAACACCTTCAGTCTATCTCCAACATACCTAATTTCCTCTTCCCTTCCTTGATCGTCGGACACTTAAATTCACCGAATCACAATTGATAGGGGCCTACTCCCTCCTAAAACTATTCTGGCTGCAATAGTCCACTGAGGCATATTCAGATGGGTACCCCCACCTTCCAACTTCTCAAAATACACACGATACGATAGCACCTGTATAAAAACCTACAACTAGTATACGTGCGAAATACATCTGTTTCTTCATGTACCATAAGAGAATTATCTCCTGCCAATCTCTAAGCCTTCCTCATTACATACGATCGTTCTTAGATTAGCCAAGAACTCTTTCCGCCTACATCATCTTTTTCTCATTCACTTATACACACATTCTAGAGACCACCACCTGAGATCCACGAACAAACTTAACAACATTCATCGACGCAATAATGAGCGAAGTGAGCCGCCAGAGAAACAACAGCTAACAACAATAAACACCCAGATCTTTCCTTCTTTAAAGTTATACTAAAGTACGCATAAACGTCTCGTCAAAAACATCGACGTAATTATACGGAAATTTGAAATTAAGTAACTCCACCTGTTCTATATTTTATTATATCGACAACACAATTCGCACACGAGACAAATATCTTGCTATATATACAAATCATAAATCACATACACATTTACCTATTATATAATACCCACCACACACATACTACACCCAATACCACCTAATATAATATATATATATAACCTCTATATAAAAGTTGGACATTGAGTAAAGAGAAGACCAAATACCCAAAAAGCTGACGGGTCATTTCATATTAATATATACCTAGAGCATTATAACCTATTACAGGTTATTATACATATATAATATTATCCTTAAAACATACTATACCTCTAAATCTCCTACAATTACTCACACATCAACAACACAACTACCTCTATATATGAAATGCGTTACTTATACATCACTATTATAATATAAATTTTCCCACATATAACTCCTACATACATCAAAATAATGCAGATGCGACTATCAATAATTATAATTTTTTATCTCATACACCTTGTTCTAATAAACCAATATCCTGTCTATAATACCATTACCATGTAATAATATATATATATATATATATATATAAGACCAATCATATAATAAACAATATCCTACATACGATTCCTACTACTATATTAGAAATATATACGTCAAATTAACCCTTATACTACACAAAATATATTTTACAGTAATATAATAGTGTATGAAGGCGGCTAAACAATATTGCGCTTGCATAAAGTTGTTCTTTTCAGAGTAGTACACAAAACCTCGATTTCTTTCACAATGGAACTCACCCTCCCCAGCCAAAGACATATCACTTGCATCTATACAACTAATACAATTAAGTACGATCCTAAAATTAATGTCTTACACAACTATACAAATCCCGCCAAAATTCCGCTCAACTCCCGACTAATGTAAACATAACGAAATGGAAATAAATATCCTTCCCAACCATGATAAATTAGAAATAGCTTATCCCTCCATTTTCAACCGTTTCTCAGAAATTAGGGTTTCTCTAAAGAAAACATATCTTGCTTTTGCAAGTCTAAAAGTATCTAATATGGAATTGAACTGGAAGCAGATTCGAAAATACTAATGGCTAATCATCGAAATTAACTCATAACAAAAAAAATATAATCTGCCGCAATCACAAATATCAACTAATACCGAACCGATTACATAATTTAACATTTACATGAGCTTTCAATATATAAAAGTATATCCAATTGCATAGATTTAACTCTCGATGCAATGTCGTATAACCTATGTTTATTGGGAATCATTTCCTAATTTGCCTAGTA
>JABUQX010056541.1:15000-30525 GCA_015478945.1 Trachelipus rathkii
TCCCATTTCATCCTCCTTTCAAACTGTTCATTTTATTCTTTTTTTTCACTACGTATACACCTCTTTAGTATTTCTTTTTTCTCCTATATTAAATTCCAAGCATCTCTTCATTCAAGTGAAACTCGCCATTCCGCTACATTTTCAGTAACATTTCCAAAACTTTTACAACTTTTTTACCTAACCGCTTTCATCACCTTTCATTCACCTTCGCTTGTTTACATTCTACTTCCTACTTATGTCAGCATCCACACACTTCCTGGCACCTACTAACAATTGCTTCCACTTCATTTGCCCCAGATTTGCTCAGTTATCAACTTGTTCAACATTCACCGTTTACTTAGCGACGGCTATCTTAACATACTTATTCCTTATTATCTTGCAACACTTAACATCTCACTTCTAGTGAATTTTACCTACTTCCTTCAGTATCACCCTCCTCTCCATCAAAGCCCCCACTAACATAATTTGTACATTGTAGGAACAACATAATGATCGATAATCCCTCCTAAACCCCTAACTGAATTTAAGCATCCAAACATACTTCAAACATCTCCTCTTCGACCAACACTTAAATCAATTCATACTTTTCATTCGTACAATCTCTACCTACACCAACTCTAGGTTACTTATGAATACTCTTGTAGCTATACTTACCTAGCTAGATATATATAGTATATATATGACTATTATATATATATATATATATAATATATATAATAAGATATATAATATCGATCATATTTTTTATATTATTATAGTAATATATATTATTATATATATATAACCATATTAAGGGTAAGGGTTACCAAACCCACTATAGGACCATTCAAATATATAAAGATTGTTTACGTTTATTTGCACAAATTTTATCTTGGAATACAAAATTAAGGTCGTGGTTAAATTAACCAGTGTTGCCCCTGACCCGCAGTGTGAGCAGGGGAGTCCCGTCGGATTACTACCAAAATTGTGTCTTCTTTCAGCAGAGCCAATTTGTTACCTCTCTGTCTGGAAGCTGACTGTTGTCTAAGATCGATTGTTGCTAATTAGTTTTCGTTCACTTTCAAGAGGGGAAGATAGACGATCGGCACTGCCCAACCAGAATTCCTAATGAAAATCTAGTAACTACCGTGTATTAAAGAACTTCTCGATGAACCACGTAATAAAATTTGAAAGGTTGACGATGTAGTAAAAAAAGCTGGTGCTCATAAAAACTTTCAATTATTTTGGGATCAAAACAATATGTTTCGCCATCAGAGTACCTAATATATTTCAACTTTATAAGTTCCATACAATTAGTATGAAATAGGTATTTTTACAAATATATACTATATATATAAGTAGTATATATACTATAATATATATATCATTATAATATATATTATACTATAATATATATATATGAATAAGTATATATAGTATATATATATATATATAAATATATAATATCATAATATATATAAAAATATAATGTGCGTGAAATAATGCGATAAATAAACGGTAAACGCGAGCTACTTTGAAGCTCTTCATGCCGTAATTCATGCAACAAAAAGAACAAAGTACATACAATAAAAAAAGTGAGTACTAACATGAACCAAGTGTTTAAAAATATAATAAAAAGAATATAAAAACACTAAATAATAAATATTAAAAAAAAAATTTAGTGAGCTAAAAATAATAACTTAATTAGGAAGATTGCCGAAATCAAAATTAACAAAATAATCACTACAAGTGAACTGTGAAAAAACAAATAACACGGCAAGACTCGTGATTGTGTACTTAGAAAAATCAAAACAATGAAGGTAAATCGAAACCTTTCACGAATGTTGGGGTGACCGCGAAAACCCTTCGAATGAGGGCTAGAATCAAGGACGGTGCGGAGAAGATCCTTTTCCAAATATACCTTCCCATTCTGCGTCGAGGAGACTTATGACATAGGATGCGCGGAATTGCCGAAAAGAAGTATGAAGGTAATGAGGGAGCTAACTTGTGTTAAAATTTACCGCCCTGAGGAAGAGTAAAAGAAGGAATTAGGTATCGATGAGCAAGGGGCCTCTGGAGGAGGCAGGAAGTCCGTTAGTGATGTGACTGAGACAAAGCTCCTGCAATGAAGGACAGATAGGAAGGTTTGAGTTTCCAACCTACTTTCAGTGTCAACTGGAACGATGTGTAATAGCTGAAGCATGGCGCATGTGTATTGACCTGGTGCCGTTGGACAGCTTTTATTTTCATTCAATCAACTTGCTTAAACTTTTAGGTTGTTGAGCAAAACAATGATAAGTTGGTAGAGCGCTGTACCTTCCTATTGCAGTCTCCTGAAATTGACTAACCTGCGCAGGAGCATATATAGGTCCCAAGGATCCTGGTGGAGATCCTACAGAATGTGAGCTTAATAAACCACAGTCAGAATCTACAGGTACCCGCGCGGGTTTAGGAGGTGGTTCATCGGTGTAGGTTCGAGAAATAACATTTAACACAATATGAACAACAAAGCTAAAATATGAGAATACTGTTGATAAATCCAATCAATATATTATGACAAACCCCAAGACAATAGATGAACTCTTCTATTTTCTCTCTTCATGGGTTTCTTCTGTTTCGTAAACGTTCTTCTTGCAAATCTCACTGCAAATATAAAAAGTGGTCTGTGTAAAAACGTTTGTTAGTCTTTTTCTTCTTCATACGTATTTCCTAGGAAAGAAATACATATTGGAATCATAGACCTTTAAGGTATCTTTAATATCTTTAAATGAGGGCCTCTTGTATGGGGCCCGCTTTGCGTAGTTCCAACAAGAGAGACATTAATGGAATACAGCACAGGACAGGGACAATTAGCAGGGGGAGAGGTAAAACGTCCCCATTTCTTGAAAAATTTTTGATTTAAATAAACATTCGTTATTTTTCACTTTCCTTGAAAAAAGGCTACTTACACAAAGCAATCATTTGAGCAACCTCAAATGTGAATGATGAAATCAGCTTAATATCATATATATATATAATATATATATACTATATGATAATATTATATATATTATACAATATATATAATAGATATATTATATAAATATAGATATATAAACTATACTCTATATATATATACTATATAATATATATAGATAATATATATATATTAGTATATATACTCATATATATATACTATATATATATATATATATAATTATATATATATAATATATACATTACTATAATATTATCTTACTAATATATATATAATATATATATATATCATAATATATAGGTACTATAATATAATATACTACAGGAGAGATAACACGCATACAATCGAAAGACGTTGATATTACCTTCCCATTTTTTTTAATGGATTTCGCCTTTACTCTTTTTGCGTTCATATTCTTTTTAACACAACTATCCTACCAGGCAACATATTAACTGACACCATTTATCCACTACCCATATACACCATACTTCTATAAGTACCACTGACCCCATCGGTTCTAGATAACCTTACAGAATCACCTGTACTACTCACTTATCCGCTTATGTAACGCTAATATTGAGAACATAGAGACAAGATATAAGATTGAACGGACGCGGGCGGGGAACTAGAAACGGCACAAGCACACTTATTCACAACTCGGGCGAAGAAACACCATCATTTTGGCACCCGCACCTTTCTAACCGTTCATTAAGATATCGCTATTTCAAGGACCACGCCACCCGATCAAATGTAATCCAACAGGCAAAGGCAGTAGGACCGACCTGAGAGTGAGAAGGAGATTAGAAAGAGGAATGCAGAATCTCCCAGGGTTCGAGTCTAGAGAAGAGAAGAAATAGGACGGCCGAAAGAGATATGGAGTCTTTAGTTGAACGAGACATTAGCAACAGAACATCCATCCAGATCGATAGAGAGGACAAGGCAGCATTTACAGAAGATTGCTAGAGATGTTTTTAGCAAAAAGCCAGAAAGATCTTGTCAGAAGGTAGATCATACAGGTTAGCGCTCTTCCCGTTTTTGATGGAACAGCCCCGCTTTGCTCGTGCAGATGATATCCATCGCAACGATTTCTAGATTGAGCTTGATGAAACAATTAGCGAGAGTGATAGAAGAACGAGAATCTTCTCCACCCCGGAATGCACTGATCTCTTACATCCTTGAAAGGCCAGAGAACACAGCACGGATCGAACCAGTGGATTTTGAGAGAGAGAGACAAAGATATAGTTGAAGAAGGACAATGAACCTGACTCCATCCCACACATCACGCATTACACTAGTCCCTCCTTATTTATTTAAATCTTTATAACATCCATCATTATTTCCCTACTGAGATAGCCAATTTGCTTATCATCTGCAAACTTGAAACCCTTACATTTCAAGTTCCACTGGTCTAAGCTTTTTTATAATACTGGTATGATGCAGGAACACAGCCACTTGAAAAAATAGAAATCGTTACGGATTAACAAACAAATGTCTCCTCATTATCCAATAGACTATAAACTAACTGTTGGTCATTATATATCCCATTTGATTTCGAAATTCATTACATTTAATTAGCAATTAATTATTCTTATTATATATTATTAATTTATTCATTATATTATTATTGGAATTAATCTGAACAACTTCCCTATCTATAAGAACGTGCTTTTAGATCCTCCTTTTCAGAGGATATTCAGAAACAGATAAATAGCACGCTGAGACGACAAGCGAGAATCGGAAAACTCATTTAAGAGCAGGCAGTCATATGGCCCAATAGCCAGCGCCACCAACGCGCTTTGCAGTCACGTCTTCTTAATTCCATTGCCACCAGCCGACCAGGACCAGAAACTTAACTGACGACAGCGCAAGCACCTTAGGAAACCACGCGTCCTGTCTACGCATGAGAATCGGCGAGTCCAGCGCCTCCAACGCCTCCAGGCAGTTATGAATTTGTTGTTTATTAAACATTGTATTATTATTATATTATGTACTTATTAGTATTATTATTATTAATATTTATGTTATTATTATTCTTATTATTATTATTATATACTTATTATTATTCTATTATATTATTATTAATTATTATCTATTATTCTATTCATTACTTAATCTATACAGTTATTATTAAGAAACTTTGACTGGATATCACAAAAATTTCTTATAGCATTAAATAATTTCGGAGTTGCAACACCCCCCTGACCCCCCTGTCTAGCACCATTTTGTGTAGTAGATATATTATACATCCATATATCACATATAATATTAATTCAATCATATCTATCTCTTTCTTCTTTCTTTCTTACAGTCTCCTTCATATTGAGCCCCAAAAGCATTGGGACTCCAACACGGGTTAGGTGCTGTCAACAGCACTCCGGAAGCAAAAGAAAAGCACCAGTAGGATGAGAAGCATGACCAGAACCGTCGCAAGCAGAAGTCCCAGCCGTTAACCGCCCACCTCATGTAACCATATTACATTACGTGATGACAGCTGCGCCCGCGTCACCAGACAGAAAATCCATCCCTAGAGCATTCATGGGGACCAGCGACGGACCCTCACTATGGTAAAACGTCAATGTAAGGGTTCATTCCCCCATAGGCCCAGGCTGAGGGCCCACAACACTGCCCCATACGACAAATGCACCACGCAATTGCTTCTCCTATTCATGCACCTTTTATGTCAGCGCTCATGCACAACATCACATTCTCTCCTTTCAGACATTCGTTATCACGAAAACTCGGATCCCACATTCCTCTTCTCGGGGTCTCCCACCCGGTCGGTATACCCCAACACCACTAACTCCACTTGAAGGATACATCGCATTAACCAACCTACTTTTCATCTCATTCCTTTCAACATGACCCGAAACCATCACCTCATAACACCTTCATTGACTTCTACTCATTGTACCCCTTTTCTTCACACCACGACAACTACTCCTAAAACTACCGTATCAGTACTCATCACTATATAACAATCTCTTATTCACACCTAGGCATGAACCCCTAACGATTGTCCATCTGACCATATGAAACTTAGTAGATCTAATACTATTCTTATTCCAGACCACCATAGTCTCCACTACCATACGAATAAGCACACGTACACCACACCACTTACCATCAGTCGGGAACGACTCCTGCGTCACATCACGACTGTTTAGTCCTTTAACATTCACCAACGATCTTTAATTGCACACCCGCCCCGCCTTCCTGCGCATTCACAAGCTTATGCCATCATAAACGCACATTCCTGCATCACTCCCAGTTCCTTACGTTCAATCCCAACAACCCCATACCCCTAAACTCATATCGGGTATAAACTCAAGCACAATGCTGCCTCCATGCCCCTGCTCAATCAATCTGAAACATAACTATCACACGTAGAGGACCTGTAATCATCACTCCACCAACCATAACACCGTTACTGACTGTATCATACCCGTTTACATTATACAGACACCCCTCCCTATTCTACGTAAGCGCCCTGCCACAAATCCCTCCATCCACTCCAATCCACTCTCACACTCTCTTCAGACATATCGCACACACACAGAACCAGAAACAAATCATACCGACCATATACAATCACTACTAGAAGGGCGCACTCCTCCACGTCGACTATACCGCAACCATCGGTCTACAACATCATTCTAACACCATTTCACTCCCCACACCTCGAAATCTTTCATAACCCCATCCACAAGCAAATTGATTGAGAAAACCAAGAGAAGACCATAACCAACCCTGATCTCACCTCACTCCGCTACCTAAACCAATCACCATTGCACCATTTATTCTTACAACACGCTTCCAGCTATTCGTCATACATACCTTTTGATTCTATTCACAAGCCTACCACGAAGCACCAATATATGACACTAAATACCTGCCATAAAGCTTCCCCTATACTAACATCTATCATCGCCTGTTTGTACAATCCATAAAACCTAACATACTAATTTACTTCTTCTTCTCCTCATTATTCTCAATCATTTGTTTACAATAGTAAAGATAGTTGATCCGCACGCATCCATCTACCACATCCCTAACGCACCTTGTTCTCACAGATCAGCGTCCTTCACACAGTCACTCGACGCACTATTCGACCATAAAAACTACCCAGAACACCAGCCTATACCTTCCCTGACCAATCACTCAACTAAAAACTCATATTTCCCCTATAATTTCCTACAGTTCCCCTTTCTCTCCCTATACCCTTATACAAACGGGTTACTATTATCCCGCTATCCTCCATTATCCCATTTGGAACGCTATTACCCTCCATAACGCTTTTAATTTACACAACCTTCAAACTCGAATCAATCACATCTCGCCTCCGCTTTTTGATCATTTCACTAGTTAATTTTCATCATATACTGACCAGCAAATTTACCATTCCTTCAAACTTTCTACTCACCCTTACCCGATCTACCTCCTCTTACAATAACCTCATCCCCAAGAATACCCTATTTCCTTCTATGCACAATCAGAAAACCACACACATTCACTAACACCTCATGATTACTGTTAATATTGTGCAGTTTTCTAAGTGTTCTTCCCACTCCCCTCACATCCAATTTCATCAGTTACAAAGCCACATCCCTATTCATAGATTATAGGCGATGTGCTTTTCATATATATATATAATATATACTATAATATATATATAAATAATATAGATATATATATATATATATATACATTATAATATATATAGTATATATATAAATATTATATAGATACATATATATATATATAATAACTATCAATAAATATAGGTAATAGGTAGAGTGAGAAAAGTTGAAGAATGGAGTCAACATCTGCAGAGTAATAAGAGGCAAATTACTGCTGAACCAATGATCAAAGAGCGCGAGGCCAGATGGGGATTGAATTGGATTTGGATTAGTTGTAATAAAGCGCTTTATGGCAGGTAATAGTTCCAAGGATCTGGAGGAGACGGATAATAGTACCCTTATGCAATAAGGCGTAAGATAGAGAAAAAGCGGGAACTTTAGAAAATATAGTAGGGAGAATAGTTTATTGAGTGCTTGATACTAGGGAAGGTATATTGCTGGCACTTTTTGTCGAAGCGAAGGCAGTCGCTGCGTGGACTGAAGAGGACTTCATTGCGTGACACGAACAAGGTGCGTTTAGAGTGGCTTAGGAGTCATAGAGAGAATGATGGCTGGGATCAAATCTTTACCATTAAAAACAAATTGATGTTGGACAATGAGGGAGAAGAAGAATAAATTATATTTAGGTTTTATGGATCTGCCAACACAGGGGATATGATTAGAGGTCTACATAGGGAAGCTTATATGGCAGTAATGAGTGATATACTATGGTGTTTGGTAGTAGGCTTCTGAAGATTCGGAATCAAAAAGTATTGTATTGACAGATAGTGAAGCGTGCTGTAAGGAATAAATGGGTGTCGAAGAAGTGTATTGTTTGGATTAATAGCGGAGTGAGGACAGGGTTGTGCTATGCTCCATGGATTATCATTTGCTATTAGGATGGGTTATAAAGAATTACGAGCGTGGGAGCGGATGGCCAAGGGAAATGGTCTCTGTTTAGGAATGATGCGAGAATGGAGAGCATGAGTGGAGGGTGCCCCTACCTAATTATCAATTGCGGATGATATTCGGTACTGACTTGGGCGAAATACTGGAGAAGGAGTTTGGGATTGGTTTAGAGGATTTGCAGAAGGTATGTAAAACGAGGCACGGTATGAAAGATAAACGTAATAAGAGTCGTTATGGTTGTGACATAGGACATTCCTCAGTGTGTTAGTTGATGTTAGATGGGTGAGGCAGCTTGAGCCAAGTGTCTGAGGTTTAAGAATATTATAGAGCGTATGTGTTGGATGAGAAGGAAACGGATGATGCAAGAGTATAGTACGGGGAAATAGTATCGTGCATGCAGGAAGGTTTGCTGGTGCAATAAATCGTTGAGTGAACATACGTAACAAGGCTCAAGCTCACTTGAGTCGCCTAGAGTCATTCACCCCCTCAGATGGAGATATGTAGTTTACTGTGTAAATTGAAATATGGTAATAAGAGAACGCAGAGGCAAAGAAATAGGAAGTTATTATAGAATCAAAGTCAATCTAGAATTCAGCAATGGACATCTTAGCGAGCATGCTTTAGCGTGGTGAAAAGATATACTAAAGAAATGGGGAATGAACGTTATTAGAGAGTTGAATCATTAGGTGTGAAGAAAGGGGCGCTATAACTGACTAGAGAACCATATAATGAAAGTAATGGTTGACGTAACTGTTTGGTCATTGAGTGGAAAAGACATGGATAGATAGATCGCTTGGATTTAATAGACGGTTGTATGTGGTGGAGAGTGTGTTGGGAACGACCAGGACTGGGCAGAGAGTCGAAGAGAAAGTAGAGATCGAGTGAGTGAAACGAATGTCTGAAGGACGAGAAATAGTTAGCAGTTTGGATTCAGGGCGGAGAATAAAGTGTGCATGATAGCAGAGAGATCGGAGTTTTGTCATGGGGCATGGTTGCTGCACACCTGGCCAGGGCACCTTACAACTCTGACGACTTTACCATAGTGACTGTTCCCGTCGCGGGACCCCAGGTCCCATGATGGCTCTAGGTGGATTATCTGTCTGTGACGACTCTCATAATAATGCGTAACAGAGGGGGCGGTAGGACTAGGCTTTCTTTTCGAACGTTTTGTCATGTTCTCGTACCTGCTTTCTTATCCGATGCCTTGTACACAACCTTACCCCCAATCTTGGGGCCAAGCGAGGAAGGTGAAGAAAGAAAAGAAAGAAATATATATTTTCAAAAAATTTAAATTTAAATATTTATATAGTAGTACATTAAACTATCACCTCTATTCAAATTACAACCTCGTCATCGTCCAAAATTTCATCATCTCCATCATATATATTACTATATACCACACCTCAATATCTATATAAGTATATTATAATAATAATATAAAATATATATAATATATATCATATATATAACTTAATATATATAATATAATATATATACTCATATATATTATATATAATATTAATTCTTGCCCTGGCCACACATCAATTTGGACGGCCCACACTGTCCCAGGAAGCCGGCCCACCGCTCTTGGGCGGCTTCCGACAGGATCAGAGAACGGGAAGATATAGAGAAGTCGGCACTCCCAGAAAACGCGTGCTCATGTGTCCTGGGAAATGTAGACATATCTGACGTGCCAATGGGGAGGTAACATTGTCTAGGTTGGAATCTAATTCACTATTGTAAACAAGGTTTGGGTGAGTTGCCTGATCTGTCGGGCGAGGTCAATCTTGCACTCTTCTAGACAGGGTATTCTTCTATAGGGGAAATTTTGGGAAGGGTGAGTTTTAGTAAATTGTTATTGGAGCGGTTTTGTAGGTACGTGTTGGTTTAAGTGTGTATGGATATGTGTAAGCCATGACCTATTGGCGAGGGGGGGGAATAATGTTGTATATGTTATTATCTATATATATTTATATATTATCATATATATATAGTATATAATATATATATATAATATATATAATTATCTATATATATATATAATTAATACTATATATATATATATATATATTATATATATATATATTTAATATATATAATATATATATCATATATGGACAATCTTAGGAGGTGAATGTAGGTGTAGCAGATGAATTGATAAAGTGAGGAGGATGAACGTATAGAGAGTCGGTGAGCTTGTGTGTGAAGAAAAGAGCGAAATGAAGGAATAAATGAAGTTGTTAGATGTTATGGTCACTATGGAAAAGGCATGATGAGTCGGTTGTTAGCGGACGTACAGTGGCGAGGCTGTTGGACCGACGGCTGCGTCTGAGACCGAAAATGAAAGGGAATTGAGTCATAAACGAAAGTAGTCTTGAAGAGAAGAGAAATTTGACTTTGTGTAGAAGGGCATGAGAAGAAAGGTGTATAAACAGGAAGTGAAATGTCGTAAAGGGATGTGTTAAAAGGGAGAGTAATGGTTGTGCCACCTGCGGCCATAGGGTTAATGAAACCCATTAACCTTGACATCTTATCTACATAAGTGAGAGGTCCATCGCCTGTCCATGAAGCTTATATGTGTGGAATTTCTTGACTGCGGATGATTCTCACTAATTAGATGCTAACATCGATTTGGGGCTCGGGTAATGGCCTGGGCTTTCTTTTTCGACTTCTACTGTCATGTTCTCCGGCCTTACTGCTTCTTCTTTTCTCGATTAGCTACGCTTACTCACATTATCCATTCATTGGAAAATAGAAGCAGATAAAGAAGAAGAAGAATACTTATGATTATAATATTAATATATATATCATATTATAATTATATATATAATATAATATATATATATCATATATATTATATATAAGTGATATACTATATATAATATATATATGAGGGCATGTCATGAGTTGTGCGCCGCAACTGCGGCCAAGGGAAAGAACTTACATGACGGATCTGCCCTATAGTGAGTCCGTCGTGGTCCAACTGTTAACTCTAATGTGGATTCCTGACAGCGACGAGTATCTCTATAGATACTAGAGGGGCGCGTAACGCTGGGGCTTTCTTTTCGACTCGTGTGTCATATACTTCTTCTACTTTTCTGTTTCTTTGTATGCTACGCACATATGATTGGAGAAAATGGAGGTTGTTGTTGTTGTTGTTGTTGTTGATTGTGCTGTTGTTGTTGTTGTTGACCTGTTGATGTTGACTGTTGATGTTGATGTGATGTTGATGTTGTTGATGATGTATGATGATGATGATGAATGATGATGAATGATGATGATGATTGTAATGATGAATTATGATGACGATTATGATGATGATGATGAGGGATGATTAATGATGATAGATGATTATGATGATGATGATGATGATGAATCAGATGTCATTTCAATTGATGACATGATGATGATGATATGATGGATGAATGATGAATGATGCATGATAGATATTGATTGATGTATGATGATGATGTGTTATGAGATGTGTATTATATATATATTATATATAATATATATATATATATATATATATAATATATAATAGATAATATATAATTATATATATATATATAGTATATATAACTATATATATATATATATATAAATATATAAATATATATATAATACTAATATATAATATATATAGATATATAATATATATATATATATAGATATAATATATATATATATATATATACTATAATATATATATAATATATAATATATATATATAATATATATATAATATAGGATGAGGACTGATTGGTGAATAACAAGCTGCGGTTTAGAAGTGGTAGAGATGTGTGAGATCAAATCTTTACATTTGAAACAATTGCATGAAAAAACATTTGGGGGAAGAAGAAATAAAATTGTATTTAGGGGTCATTGGACTTGCTACCAGACGAATACTGATAGATTAAAAAGGAGAAGCTCATGGCAGGTGTCACGTGATATTAATGGTGTTAGTGTAAAGTTAACTGAATGATCAAAAGTATGTAATGCGAAAAGTGCTGTCGTAGATAAATGGAGTCAAATGTGATGGTCTTAATATTTTAAAAACGGGGTGAGACAAGGAGTATGTGATTATGTCTCCATTACATATTTGTATATGATGAATTATGAAAAGAATTAGATGTTGAAGGTTAGCAAGAAGGTCGTTTTTAAAATGCATGAGAGATGGAAAGAAAGTGTGTTATTTGTATGTGATGAGCGAACCTGCTTCTTGAATAAGCGAAATGATTTGTTTTGGTAGTGAATCTGAAAGAGTTAAGTGAGATACAGATCGAGAAGATGTGTGTAGAGGTTGCAGGGTGATGCAAAAGGATATATTAAGGATTTAAAAATTAAATGTAGCATATTATTCTTTTGAAGTAAGGTTCATCGGTAGTAAGGGAAAGGTGTCCTAATGAGTGTGAAGTTATGGTTAATTTGAGTCTGTGAGTACGCAGATATGGCAACAAAAGTATCATGAGTTGCTTTATAAATATGATATAAGATGGATAAGCTTGGAAATATGAATATACAAAAGAGGGCAAAGAAGCAGGTAAAAAAATGATAGGCGATGTATAAAGAAGGAAAAGACAAGTTGTGCATTGTTAATAGAAGGAAGGATGGCTGACGTGCAAATTATGAATACCTTGGTGGAGTGAAGGGTACTATCAAGTCTGGATAAGCGCTATACTCTTGTGTTGTATCGGCATGAGGGTGATCGTAGCTTACCCGTTCGTTATGCTATAGCAAATTATGAATATGGTACCGAGGGAAAAAAGGTTATAATCTAAGGTACAAAAAACTACAACACAGTTGTTACAGTATGAGAACAAAGACTTTAAGGGGGCCAACATCAAATCACACCTTAAAATACAATCTGTACGCTTTTTTAACAACATCGAATTCACATATTTAGTGTCCAAAATTCAATAATGTCATACGGCGAAAATTAGTTCAAATTAGTTCCAACCGGCTTGTGTATGCTAAGAAGAAATTAGGATAAAATAGAGTGATAATGTATGCTTAATTATGGATGTTTGTGATGGTGTATGAGAAAGGAAAGTAGATAGATGAGAATAAACTCGAGAAGTTACATTGAGATGAGTTTGGTCATATGAAAGGAAGAATTGTTACGTTAGCTTGGTAGCAGACATGAATGTGCGTGAGAGTATGGCAATCGACGCGCTTGAAGACAGAGAAAATGTGTGATTGAGTCAGTAAGTTAAGTGCCCTGCAAGCAGGAGTTAAGACCTGCAGAAACTTTGGCAGAGATCTGGAGAAGGGCATAACAGGTGAATGCGGCGACTGTTGATGGTATATGGTTGTGGGGCCTTTGTCACATGGGATGAACCCTTCAAATATGACGAAATCACTCAGTGAGGAATAGTCCAGCTCTTGTGAAACCAATAATTCTCAATTTCTCATTATCTCTTATATCTTTATCTCCTATCTTTATCTTATATATTTTCATCATTTTATCTCTCCTTGTCACATCTTATTTCCCCGTGTTTCTCCTTATCCCTTATCTTATTATCTTATTATCATTTCGTAGTTCACAATAAGGCGTCAGAAAGTTTTGTCAGAAGGAGAACGGTAATTCCTTAATTCTAGTATTTTATTTCTATTTCACAAACAAAAGTTTAGAAACCACATTTATTATATGGTTAATTAAATTTAACATCAAACTAATTATTATAGCACTATATCTAATATCCCATTAAATTAATCTTTGTCAAATTCAATGTCTACAAAAATCAAATCACTAACTTTTACTAAAGTAATATTATTAAATCTTACCAAACATCCAAACATCACTGGCAGCAGTAAATCTCCTAAAATTAATTGACTCTGGGGCCATCCACTTTATAGGAAGCTTCCCTTTGCTTGCTTTATAATAGCATTCCTCTTCAACCCAACGCGACAGTCCAAAGTCCGCTAATTTAACGCAATCGTGAGCGTAAACGAGAACATTTCTAGCGGCAATATCCCTGTAGAACAAAAAAAATCCAAATTAAAAAAAAAAATAATAATTCGAATGAAATTCTTAAAACTAGGAACTGTTAATTTACTGTTTACATGTTATTATACTGCTTCATTGTAAGTTATATAAGTCATTCTCAGGTATAGAGAAAGTTTAAGATATTCTTACATGCAAACAGCTGAATTTGAGCTTTAAAAAAAAATTAAGGTAGACTTAATTTAAAATTAAAATAAAAATAACCTGTGCACAAATTTTTTGCTTTCTAAATAGGATAAAGCTGTGGAAAGTTGAAAGGAATACAAAACAAGAGTAGCAACTGAGAGCCTAGTTCTATTATTTTGAAGGTATGCCCGCATTTCTCCATGTCGCGCTAACTCCATTACTATCCAAATTGGCGAATCAGAACAAATGCCAATCAATTTAATGATGTGAGGATGATCAAACTGCTGCATATGATCTGAAATTTATTTTATCTTGTTACTTTAATCATGAGATAGATAAATAAATAAATATTTTCGAAATGTGACAAATTGGGAAAGGTTTCCACAAAAAGGAAATGTTAAACAGTAAACCAATTTAAAAGAGCTTTTCTCACTTACGCGCTTCCTCCAAAAATTTGTCAGCCATAAGGCCTTCAGATTCAACTTTGCAGGTTTTAATTGCAACACTGACTTCAACTCCATCTTTTCCCCTGTATGTTCCCCGATGAACGTCACCAAATTGTCCTTCTCCGATTATGCTTCCCACGGCTACGCAATTGCGATCTAGTTCATAATCTTTGGCTAATTTGAAGATATTTTTAAATTAGTAAAAATGTGATTTAAATTTTATGATAAAAAAGATAATTGAAAAGTTTAATTTTTATTAAAAAGTAAATATTTTTAAATTTATATTTAATTTTATATTTGTTTATATTTTTTATAAAAAGTAAATAATTCTTTTTCAATCAACTGGAATGAATGGAAAAATGCAAGATAATCATTTAAATTGTTTTTTTCAACTTCTACTCTTAATAAGTGCCTTGTAATGAACCCAATTATTACTGATCCCTTCAAAGTATTCAACATCACATT
>JABUQX010056544.1:0-5000 GCA_015478945.1 Trachelipus rathkii
GGAGAGAGATTCTCAACAAAATTCACTAACACTTTCCATTCTACACTCTGTCATCATCCAGTATCCTTATTCATCGTCAACCTGAAACTCCCACTAATATTAAATAGTTCAAGCTTGCTCACTATTAACATTTGATTACACACAAAATGGACTACTCACTCAATACTTACCAAACATAGACCACCTAACTGCTCTATCTACAATATTGACTTTTAAATATATTACTATTTTACAGACTTCTACAACATCTCCTCAGATAACAAACTACAAGACAAAATCATTTAATCCGCACTACATAGCGGGGCACCCTACCACCTTCCACTCTACATTTTACAACCAACCGCTATACTAATATTAAATCAAATGCAATTTCAACTCATTTATTTGCTCAGCGCACACGGACTAATCATCAAACTCGTAATTTAACTTCACTTTATTATCTAGTCACTACTCACGCTAATATAAAAATAAAGACACTCATTTTCCCTCATATCGGTAACTCTGACACACAATCTTGTGATAATAAATTTCTAAAACTTACTTTCTCCAAGATTCAGCGACAGCTTCTCCACACATACGCGCAAACAGTACTATTCTGTGCATTGAATATTTAATTCGGATGCTAAATGGGGGCCGTCTGACGTCAGTTTCTCCTTACATAAGTATATCTATACATGAGATGAATCTTGCTCTTGACTCGGAGGAGTGCGCTTCGCTCAATCGAAACTGAAAGATAGGAGGGCACCGTATCGTCGAAGGGTATGAGCGGTTCATTCCATCTTCACTAATCTTTCCTCCAAACATCCATGGTTGATGGAGAATGTCTCTCGAAGCTCCAATATCGAACCCACCAGGGGCGTATAGATAACGATTGACCATTGGACATGGAAAAAACTCTCTTTTCTCATACTATCATCTACTAATTTCAGTTCTGCATCGGAATCGTCTGCAGGGGACTAAATTATCTACGAGAACAAAGGCCTACACGCGCTTTCCAACAAAGACATAGTGCGGAAACAACCTACTTGCTGTTCTTCCTACCTGAATCAAAAAATTTCTGGCCTACAATTGCCAAAACCATACTCTAATTAACTTTTGTAAATGCTAGCCTTTCCTCGCACGTTATTCGCTTCTGCATCGGTTCTGTTGCTGATCTATCTCCTACTGAGAAAGGCTAAATCTCTTCGTCCTCGACTTTTGATTTAATCTAAAATTTTTCTATTTCACGATTATTGCTAACCGAATCACGGACATCCCTCTACTACTTCTCCTCTCAGGTTCCTATGCCTCTTCCGTGATACCACGAGACCATGATACAGAGGTGCATGTGATCTCACTCGAAGATCTATGAAACGTCAAGGAACGAATAAGTGGCCCAGGATGGACATTCTTCCTCCGAAGTGTTTTGAAGGAGTGTTGCTTCGAGCTGGCCCCTGTAATCGTTCAACTATACTCTCTATCTTAAAAATTAGTAGCATTTCCTCGTGTGGAAGCCCGCATATGTCCAGCAATCCGAAAAAAAGTAGCGCTCTGACCCAGTCTAACTACCGTCATATAGCTCTCTCACTCTGTAATCTATCTAAAATCTTTGCAACTCTTCTTAACTCTCATTCCTGGATCATCTGGAGTCCTCATTTCCCTTCTTATCAGAATCACCAGTAGAGGTTCTCGAGAGAGAGAGACGCTCTGTGAAGGTCCACTAACAGTGACCGACCTGACTATCCTATCTAACTGATTTTTGGTCTTTTGCCCTTTCACGCTTCAGGGACTATGGGGAGTCTTTGTGTTGGTGGTGCTCGACATATCAAAGCTTTTGATCGAGTATCGGCAAATGCGTACGCTACTCTCTAAGCTGCCTTCCTTTGGGTTTCCTCCTTCTCTTTGCCTATTTATGTCTAGTTTTTCTGGTCGCTCCATATCATCACTCGTTGATGGAGCGACTTCTTCCTCCTTTCCTCTTAATTGTGGTGTTCTTCAAGTCTTGTTTCATCTCCACTTTGATCTACTGTTTGATCAACGCCTCCTCAGCTGTAGCTTCTAACTCTGTTCACTCTTTATCCGACACTCAACTCTCATTCTTCCAACCACTCACTATATTTGTTCAAATCTGTCCAACATAAGAAATCTGATAATATCGACATATCAGGCAGTTGCCGCTCTCAAGTCTTCAGCTCTCACACTCGAATCCAACTCTCCTTGCCGTGACCTGGATTCGGCGAATTTCCCGGTGGGCAGGCCACCGAACTTGCATGAACTTCAAGCTACTTTGGAAAAACTCAACTAAATTTACAGTTCTCTCGTCTCAAAAAACCACTCCTAACTATCGTCTCACACACCTGTAACTCAACATAAACATTCTGGTCTGAACATACAACTAAAAGATTGTCTTGGAAGCCCATATCACAATGGTGGATATGCTTAAGCCTGGACCTAACAGAAGAAGACTGGGAGATTCTGTTCAAGGTTGCGAGGACATTGTTTATCTCTTCTTGCACAGCTATCTCACCAGTTATTATCCCAAAGAGCGCAACACCTTATTTCGCCCTTGCTTGTGAGTACTCGTCTCACATCATGGAGGGAGGAGCGAGAGGGGAGGGGGAGGCCCTACCGACTCCACCCTTCTATTGATAAATGACGTTTGAGGTCTAAAGCTAAGCAGACTAAATAATGTACCTAGTTTACTATTGCAAACTCTCTTGACCTCTACTCTCAGCGACGTGGACGTTGGACGATACTGATCACCGCACAACTTTTTCTTTCTATAGGTCACTACAAACGTGTAAGATGTTCAGGGGAGTTGGCCGCTCGCATTCCACCTCATTGCCGCATTCGCTCCATCGTATACAAGGGGTGCCATGCTTCGCATGATTTTGCTTGAGCTCGAAAATATATACCCAGACTCGTTTCGTCTTGTGGTGCCTCCTTCTTTCCCCACTCTGTTCCTGTGAGACGTTCTGCAGATACGAGTTCTCATTTTATGCCACTTAAACACTTCTAATTAATAAATCTCAACGACTACAACTATCTAAAACCTCACGACTCAGCCGCCTCAGCACCTGAGAGATTTGCGATCTTAGAAACCATCGAGAGCGATGGTTTCCTCATATATCTTGATTCTTCCTGCAACCCTCTTGAAAAGGAGAGACACGCCCAGCATGTATTGAATGATCACTCTAAAAAAAAAATAAAAAAAAAAACAAAAAAAAAAAAAAAAGAATAGAAGCCTACCACCAATACATATATACACTAAACACTGTCACAGGCACTTTCGCTCCATTAACTCACTGTACAGTCGATTCGCTGTTGCAAGTACCATCGATGACACCCCATATATTAGCCAATTTTTTCTTCCTCTCTCTCATTTTCTTTCAACCAAAATGCCAGTTACATGGAATATATTTCCCTATAACATTCAGTAAACTAATTCCCTAATTCATATCTTAACAACCGAGGTTCTTCACTTTTATCACCACCCCTTTATCTCTTATCATTATTGTTGTAATTTTATCTTCTCTCTCCACAATCTACGGACTAACCTCCATAAGACGCTTGTTGCCACAGCTTCAAATATATTCAAGTCACCAGTCTCGCCTCCGTTCTTGATCATTTCACCAGTAATTCCATCTATGCCTACATATTTGCCATTATTCAACTTTCTCACTCTACCCAGTACCTCCTCATGCCGAAAATACCTACGTTTTCTTGCACCTTCAAACCCACACACATTCACTCTCATCTCATTACTACCAATGTATCGTAGTGTTCCTTCCACATTCTTCTCACATCCATTTCATCAGTTACGAAAGCACACATTATTCATTATTCTATGCAAGAGTCCCTTACCACCTTTTCCTCATTCTTAACCATTGACTTGCGAATTTCTTCCAGAGAAGCTTCCTATTCCTTTGTAAGTCCCCATTCATCCTCCTTCCAAACTGTTTATTTATCTCATTTTTCCTCCAAAGTATGAAACTTTTAGTTTACTTTTAAACTCCGTATATATTTCCAAACATCTTTCTTTTGAAGCTTCATCATTGGATTATATTACATTCAACCATGACTCTTTTTCACTTTTATCCGCTCTCATCGCCTCTTCATTCCACCACTCACTGTTAACATTCTTACTTCTTATTTTAGCACAACCACACATTTTTCTCGCATTACTAACAAACGCTTCCTTTTGAGACCAGATTTGTTCAGTTTCATCTTGTTCACATTCAACTAATTTATTTACAAAGGCTCTTAAATACTTTTCCTTATTACCTTGTTCACTTAACTTCTCACTCTTAATTTCTTCCCACCCTTCCTTACCTCTTTCCTCTCCATCTAAGCCCCTACTAACTTAATTTTACATAAAACAACATAATAACCATATAACCCCATCCCTTGCCCCCTTCACTGATTACTATCCATCACATACTTCAACATCTTCTTCGACCACACAAATCAATCATACTTTTCACTTCGATACCATCTCTACTTACACCAACTCTAGTATATTTATGGATAGTCTTCTGTTTGAAGAAAGTTTTATTTATACACATACATCTCTTCTCACAGAAATCACTCACCTTCCTACCATTCTCAATTTCACTAGTCACCCCAAAGAAACATGTTCTATCATCCCTTTTTTGATCACCTACCCAACCATTAAGGTCACCCAACACAATCAACCTGAAGCTCCTACTCACCCTATCCAAAACATCATTCAGAAAATTCCAGAAAATATCACTTTCATCGACATCACCATGGACCATATGTTACAACTATACATACCTTAACATTTTCATACTTAAATTTAACCATTAAAATTCTAGTGCTCACACAAACTAAATCAACCATAGCCTGTACTACAAGTCTCTCATCAGACTTGCAATCATTCTCTCCCTCTCTCATTCCTTTCCACTACAGCACACACATTTCACACCACACTACTCATCTTCACCGCTTCCTATCATCTTTGTTTCAGTAACAGCGAGCAAATCAAATTTATTCTTTCT
>JABUQX010056544.1:7500-17500 GCA_015478945.1 Trachelipus rathkii
ACTATATCTAATATACATTATATATAGTATATAAATATATAATACTCATAACCTATTTACTGATACTACTTATATATATCACTATAATGATATACTATATATACCTAATATTACTATATCAAATAAAGAAATGGTTAACCATATGAAGGCTATAACAGAATATAAGATATACGCAGTAAATAGAAAACTATATAACATAGACAATACTATATATTATATTTATATTATATATATATATATACATATTATAGTATATAATACAGGACACATATCAATCTAGTACACAAAAGAAGTAACGTAACTCAGGCCGGACGACAAGTAAAAAAGACTAAGCGCCCTGCATACAGATAATACAACTCTCTATATACCAAGCCGAAAAATGTGAGATAAACATAGGCGACAATCTAGATAAATAATCATATTTATCTCGAATAGATCTCATAGCCATATAACTAACGAAGGTAACCCTATAACGCAAAGCGCAAATGTATAATTAAACACTAATATAATAGCTATACCATATACCATCAGTAGCTATTCAAATACACGTAGATAAGCGTGAATAAGTTGTATGTTTGTCAAGGACTAATCCACTATATATATATATATATAAGATTGCTTGCAAATTTAAAAAGGAATCAGTACACTGAATAAGAAAGAATAATAATTTAATATAGCTGGAGAGTCATAAGACCATATATCATAATAATCAAAGGATAATTAGTAGATAGAAAAAATATGCCCTGCAGAACAGAACCGAATCATTAAAAAATATATATATAATATATACTACATAAAACATAATACGATAGACGCAGCAACCGATTCATATACAGATCACTATAACTAATAATAACGATATACGGCACAGTTTAAAATATAGTATATTATAACTATACACGAACCGCGATATAATATATATATATATATATTAAAATATAATATATCATATATATATACTATATATATATATACTAATTATAATATATAAGGTACATAACACGGTATAACTAACCTAGAGCGAATATTATCAATCATTAACTATAACTACTATATATATATATATCCATAATATATTATATATATATATATATAATAACCTAGGGAGCAGGAAATCAAATACATGCAGAATCAACCTGTACCGGCACACCTCACAAGCAAGTAATTACAATCCTCATGCTGTTATAATACAACCTATATCGAAAACTAGCGATAAGCGCTACCTAATATACATTAAATAAAAAAGCACCAACCCTAATTTGAATAATGACATAAAAGTAATTATATATATATAACTAACATTAATATATATATAACAGTATCACTACAAGTACTTAATATAGAACAACAATACAACCCTAATATAATACTACTCACATCAACATTTTTACTATATAAAATATCAACCTATATAAACCAAGAAATCATACCACATAAGAAAATAATGTAACTCATAAATATAGATATATTATATTACTATATATAAATATATATAATCGCATAACATGGTACAATACTAACGCTTAGATAATACACGATACTAATACAGCAAGTAAAACAAATATCACCAGATAATAAAAATGAAAATAATACTATTCATATCATAAAAATATACGACCACTTAACTAAACAGAACACCAATTTAACATATTTGGACATCAGCTGACTAAAAGCTATTACTAGAATGTATATAATATAACTATATAATTAATAACTAGCATAGTAAAGCAATAAACTACTATCTAGGTAATAGACTACAATAAGCGAAAATGATAGGAACAAAACTACCTTTATACACCGAGAGTTTCAACTAGTACTCACACCGATTGGCAGACAAACTTACCCACACAGTAACATACCGATTTAAACTTATATATACGCATAATTAAGATAAATATAACATAAGTATATAAATCGATAAAATAATATATACGTCAAAGAGACATCAGCACCCCTATATATACTCCCCCTATTATATATATATCGAAGATATATATATATATATATATAATTTATATATAATATATATAAAGGCGAAGTATAATATAATAATATACTATATACTACATATAAATATCGTACTGCCTTACATACTATATATAATATATATATTAATATAGCCCTCCTTCATCTACTAAGTATAACATTACTTTATATCCAGATTTTGATTTTATCCAAGGGTTAATAAATCCATTATATATATCATATATATAATAATAATATATACATCCACTATATATATAGCCAACAATATAATACATAGAGATTAATAAAGCTATAGATATAGAGAACCCTGGAGAATCACCAAATACAAATAGCACCAGACATATCATACCATAAAGTAACAGTATAATACACTAAAATACTAATATATAACTCTTAAAATATATGTAAAATATATACTATATATATATGTATATAACTGAAAATTAAGTATATATATAATATATATATATAAGGGATTATTATATAATTTGGATATTTTATCATCCAAAGTACATTTTTGGAAAGAGAAGCAAGTCAAGTTTCCTGTGGCCTATAATATTTCTATAATAGATTTATATTATAATATTATAATATAGCTTCCATATTATAATAATAATATAGTATATTAATATATATATATATACAAATGTAGAAATCATATATATATTATATATATAATAATATTTTTAATATAGTTAATTACTATATCGTATATATATACATCATAATATAGTATATATATTATAATATATATAATATTATAGTAGTATATATATATCGCAATACTATATATATAAATATATAATATATATATAATATATATTAAATATATATATATACAATAATATAATATATATATTATATATATATATATACATATATACTAAATATATAAATATATAGAATATTTATATATATATATAATATACATATTATATATATATATATATAAATATATACTATATATATAATTCAATACTATTTGTAAATTTATAGTTTTTGTGAATTGATTTTACTATTTAATATCTTAAATACTAATACTAGTATAGTATATAATATATAAAATATACAGTATATATATAATATAGTATAATAATATAATATAATTACTGATAAATATAAGTAATAATAGTTATATACTATAATATTATACCCCATATATAATGGAGTATAATACTTAAATAATATATATATATAAGTTACCTATAAATATATTATATAATATATACGATAGAATTCATGATATGTATAGTACATTAAACATACAATCATACCTATACTAATATATATTCATCAAATAACTTCATATTATACTATATAAATACATATATATTATCATTATAATATATAATATAAAATATATAATACTATAACATATAGGTATTATATAAATTCGTGAATTCTTTCAAAGTTTCGAATTTCACCAAAAAATATCCGATAAAATGAAGAGTTTTTGTACTCCTGAATTCGCGATTATCACAAACATCCGGAGGAAGGACAATCCCTAATATATAATATACTTAACTAAAAATAATCTATTAAGATATAAATATTAATATATCAACGCTAAATATAATATACTATAATATATATAATAATAAAAATTGAATCAAATATAAATTAAATAGATACTACATATATCAATCCTATATATAATTATAAATATTATAAATATATACTATAATAATAGTATATATAAATATAATATAATATACATAATATAAATATCTAATTAAAAAATATAAATATATATATACTATATATATATAATTATATAAATATATATATATATAATATATATATAATATTAATATATAATATAATTAATAAATATATATATAATAATAATATAAATACTATATAATATATATATATATATTATATATAAATATTTATATATATATATATATATATATATATATAACTATATATATATATAATATATATATTACTATAATTAATAATATACTAATACAAAACTCATATATACCAACCCGATACATATATATATATAATATCTACATATATATATACTAATAATTATAAACCAACCATAATATACTCCTATATTAAGTACTAATACGCTAACAAGGCGTAGTATAATATAAATATAATACCTTAACTAACAAATTAATAATCACTCAACAATTATAACTATATATATAAGGATTACTAATAGACATTCAGTACGTTCTTTCTCTGCAAATTTAGCTAGCGGAAAAAGACAAAATTTTCAATTGTGAGGAAAGCAACACCCTTAAACATTTAAACTAAGCACAAAAGAATATTATAAGAGTGTAATGAATCATCATACAATATTAAACGTAAGGTTAGTCAGGTTAAGTAATAAGTAAGTAGGTAAGTAAGTAGGCCAAACTCAAGATTAGGGGGACAGATATATCTCGAAAAGTACGGATACAACTTAACCAGAAACAGAAAAACCAATTACATATTTGGAATCAGCGTATAAAGCTTATTTCTAGAATGTAAAAAAAAAAAAAAAAAAAAAAAAAAAATTAGGGGGCTCAGAGCTGACGGGGGGACAGAAGGGGGACGAAGTCCCACCTGTCATCCACCGATTAAGCCGAGAAACTCCGACTCCTGCCATCTTTGAGATTTACCCTTGGGGATTCCCTTAGTTAAAAAAAAAACACACTAAAACAAATATTATCGGAATTGAAAAATAAAAACAAAATATTTCTAAAAAATTACTTTCTTATCCTTAAATATTTTCGTTTTGTTTTTTAATTAATTCGTGAAAGTTTAAAAAAATATTGGTCCCTTTACTTTCTTTACACACAGTTACGCACAAAGACAACTTCGTCATTTTTCATATAATTTACATTTAGCGTTACATTTTAAACATATATTTGTTCACCTACAATTAAATTAAAGTGTTGAAAAAAACAATCTAATTCACTCTTATTATCTCAAACGGCAAACAAATCGTCCAGTAGCATTTTCTAATTATAACTGCATTACGACTTTCGATTGTGTTTCTCCCTAAATAATTTCGTTGCCAGGAAAAAAATTATGTTATCATACAGTATTTTATAATAATTTTTTGTTTTTAATCGTACATTCTTTTCATCCAAACCACATTAAATTTTATAATTTTATATACGCTGAAAACAAATATGTTATTAGTTTTCATGTAAGTTTCCTAGTTTTCGAGATAAATCTTGTGCCCCTAATCTTTAGTTTCCTCAAGTAAGTAAATAAGTAAATAAGTAGGTAAAGTTATTTAAATTGTGTTATGTATTATAGATTTAAATTTATTACTTTAAACAACGATGAATCTCATTGTTAAAAAAAAAAAATTTCACTTTAATCTTTATGCTTATTGGTTAAAAAAATACTTTTTAAAGTGGAAAAAATACAAAATTTTAGTAAATACAACGTTTCGGTGAAAGATCGTACTGAATATCCTATATATAATATAGTATATATTACTAATATAAATAATATACATTTTATATTAATATATATAATATATGTAAAGCTCAATTTTGTTTAAAGGAAGATCTATATAATATATATATATATATATTAATACATATTATATATATATATATATATATATATATATATATTTTACATATATATATTTATAGGATTAATATCAAAATCTCTACCCTATAATTTAATGAACAATGAAATATGTTGAAAATAAAATATATATTATATATATTACTATATATCAACATATATTATTATATATATATAGGTGAAAATTTGTCGTTTCAAACCACCTATTTGTGAGTATGTCTGTGTCCACCATATCCAAGTCGATTCCGAGGTCACGTGCCTAAGCTCCACGCACTAAAGGCACTAGGTTTTCGGAGCACAGACGTAAGGGAGTACTTGAAAGAATATATGATATAATATATATATATATCTAATTATATATTATTATATTTATATATATATATAATATATATTATATATATATTAAATCTAATGTCTACCTAACAACACTCTATCAGTAACTAACTCCACAAAGGGGGTACAGTCCAACCTAACCTTAAGATTGAATACACGTTGCAAGAGAATTGAACTAAACGCTAGACGGATACAATGTGGCACCTCGAGCCAATAAACACACTGACCTAAATGGTTTCAAGGTTGCAAGAACAAGGAAGCCTAAGGTACAAAAGTTTGGCATATATATATATATATAATATATATAATTATATATAAACTACATATTTGATAATATACTAATATAATATATATATATATATATATATAACCTAATATATAATATGATAACTATACAATGAATATATTATATTTTACCTATCACGTAAGTATTATGAACATCTTACGTCAAATATTTTAAATTAAATTCGTTTTAATAATAGGGACATCCTTACAAACTCACCGCATTGTATAAACATCGTATGGATCGTAATAAAGAAATGAAAAAACTTTAAATACAAAAAGTCATTTAATTAAAGTAAAAAAAATTATTCTACCTCTGTCAACAAAAGTTTATATATATATATATATAGATATATAAAATATATCTATATATAACTATACATCATATATATATATATAATATTTAATATATATCTTTAAATACTATATATATACTATATTATATATAATATATATATATATTATATTTATATATATTAGGCAACTCAAAGCCTATATATTGACTCATGTAGGACCTACAAAGCGACTCTCTTTGTGTATACAGACAAACGCACGAAAAGGTGATTTGGAATGTCTATATTATACATATATATATATATATATACTATATATTATATATATAGTATATATATAGTAATATATATATATAATATATTATATATATTATTTATATATATAATATCATATAATATAATATATATATATTTTAGTATATATATATATATATATTAATATATATAAATATTTAATATATATATATATATATTATATATATAAAAATAATATATATACATATATTATATATACATCGATATAAGCGCTATATATTATATATATAATATATAATATATTTATATAAGAAAACTTAAATACTCACTTATATATATTATATTATTATATATATATAATATATAATTATATATATATATATATATAATATATATATATATATATATATATATATGAAACCGACGACTAATTACGAGTTTTTATATATATATATATATATATATATATAATATATATATATATATATATATATATATACTATATATAATATATTATCAATATATATATATATATATTAAATATATATATATTATATAATATATATAATATATATATATAATATATCTATATATATATATATGAAATATATATAATATATATATATATATATATATAATATCCTATATATATTAGGAAGATTGTTTCTTCCCGGATTTCGGGTATTCCCGGATTACTGTAGGTGAAATTAAAACTGAAAAATATAATAGCATTTTAATTATATATATATATATATATATATATAATATATATTACTTAGAACAATATTGCATAAAATATATATTATATCTAACTCTTCATATATATATATAACTAGTATATAATATATAATATATATATAAATTACACTATATCCTAATATATATAATAATATAATATATATAATATAAACTAACAAATTGAAACGAATTCAGACCTTACTTTTTAGAAACTTATGTTTTTTTTTAAACCATAACAAGCTACTAGTGACTAGTTTGGTAAACAAAAATTTATTTCACTCGAGTTTATATTGATACTGATTTGGCAGTTGAAATGTGATATGAACGTAAGAAGTGCAGTAAATTTACACTTTTATTGCTGAGTCTAGTTTAAAGCTTGGTTATAAATAGTCCTTACGCCGAAAACAACCATTCAGATTCTACATTTGTTGGTGGTATGGATTTGAAAGCTCCCATTAATTTTATTACATTTGCTGTTTTTTCACTAGTTGCCTCCAAGATTTTTAACTCTTTATATATATTCTTTGCAAGTGTTTGACCTTCAGTTTCACGTTGAGGGTCTTTTGAAACACATTCAGTTTGTTTTTTTTGATTTAACGAGCCAATTTCTCACAAAGCGTCTGCTGTATTTCCCTCTCTGTGTCACCCTCTTTCTCGGAGTCTTAATGTAACGAATCAAATTGCGGTGATTCAGAAGAGCAAAACCCAAAAAGAGTTATCTTTCGTTTTTCTTTAATAAGGGGAGGGTCCAATTTTTGTTTCGGGCTGAGCCCAATTTTCACCCCCCATAAAAATGGACATAAAATTCGAAATTTTCAGCCGATTTTGACCATATAAACACCAAACTGTAGCTTTTTTTGACCTCTAAAACGTCGTATTCAGTGTTTTTCTGTGTCTGTAGTCATTTTTTCAGGTTTTTGCAATTTTTGAAAATCTAGGTTTTTGACATTTGTCGAAACTCCTCCTAAACTATTTTTCGAAATGACTTCAAACTTGAAAAATACAAAGATTGGACTATTATCTAAAAAGTGTAGCAGGGGAATTTTGATATTTGACCCCATTTCTGAGCATTAGTCGATTTTCAAAACCTACTATTTTTTTGTTTTGAAATGGAAAAATTAAAATATTTTTTTTTCTGTTTATCCGATCCACATGAAATTTTCAGGACATTTATAGTCGGGGGAGATGCACATTTCTTACTTAAATAATTTCTTTGTATATGCAGTAGTTTGGGATTTTTTCTTGGAACAAATTTTCCAAAAAAAAACATTTTTTGGAAATTTAAAAAAAAATTTTTTTTTGAGTATACCAAATAATTATTTAAGTAAAAAAGATGTATCTCGCCCGACTATACAAGCCTGAAAATTTGATGTTGATCAGATAATTAGAAAAAAATTTATATCAATATTTCACTTTTTCAAAAATTTATTCGCTCGAAAAAGTGAAATATTGATAGTAAATTTTCTACTTATCGATTAACCCACAATTTTCAGGGGCTTGTATAGATCGGCGAGAACATCTTTTTTATAGAAAATTTTTTTGTATACTCAAAAGAAAATTTTTAAAAAATTTCCAAAAAATTTTTTTTTTGAAAATTTGTTCCAAGAAAAAATCCCAAACTACTGCATGTACAAAGAAATTATTTAAGTAAGAAATGTGCATCTCCCCCGACTACAAATGTTCTGAAAATTTCCTGCGGATCGGATAAACAGAAATAAAAAAATATTCCAAAATTTTTCAATCAAAAACCCAAAAATAGGTAGGTTTGAAAATCGACCAATTTCTCAGATATTGGTGTCAAAGCTATTAAAATCCCCTGCTACACTTTTTAGATAATAGTCACAATCTTTGATTTTTCAAGTTCTGAAGTCATTTTGAAAAATAGTTTAGGAGGAGTTTCCGGACAAATGTCAAAAAACCTTGTTTGTTTTATTTTTTTTGATTTGACGCGCCAATTTCTCACAAAGCGTCTGCTGTCTTTCGCTCTCAGTGTCACCCTCTTCCTCGGAGTCGGAATGTGACGAATCAGATTGCGATGATTCAGAAGAGGAAAACCCAAAACAAGTTATTGTTATTCATTTTGCTGTAACCAATAAGGCTGACTTGCTTGGAAATGGTTGCAACTCGGTTTCTACTATTTTTCTATTTCTTTTATAATACGTTTTACCAGTTTTAATATACTTCAATAATTAATCCAACCGAGCTTTTTCCTTCTCTCGTTTATCCTTAAAATTAGTTCCTGAATTTTTACTCAGAAAGTTCTTGTATGATGAAAGAAAAAACTCCCTCTGCAGTAAGAAGTGTCGCATCACGACTGCAAAGGTTTTGCGATCCGATTTCGACGGATTTCAACGCACGCACAAAGTCATTAAGAGCTGTATATTCTGCTTCACATATTGGATTTTTCATATTATATATAGTCAATCATTGTTTTTTTTTTTTTCCATTTGTGATTTTAACTGTAAGAATCGTTCTAACATGGCTAACATTTCGTTCTAACAGTTCTACCAAAGTTCACAAATATATATATATATAATATATATTATATATATATATATAATATA
>JABUQX010056544.1:20000-22500 GCA_015478945.1 Trachelipus rathkii
CTTTTTCATTCATCTTCATTATCTATTGAACAACCCACCAACCAACTCTCTAATACGTTCATTCTCATTTATCAATTCTTCACACCTAACACGCCCCTAGAATTGTCCATCAAAAACTCATTGTACTTTAAGATCTATACCTCTTTTAGACCATAGTCTCACTACTAACATTACACATAGTAACAACATACCCTCATGTAAAGACGACTAGCGCACTCAAGACTTAGTCCTTTACATCCACCAACGATTTGTTGCACCATCCACCTTCCTGCCATTCACAAGTTTCCTACTACACTCATGCATCATTACATTTCCTTTTCATCCAAACATATATCTAAATATTTAAACTCAGACACTTGTCCAGAGATCTCACCATTATCATAACTCACACCGAGGACTATCCTCACTCAAAACCATAGCCTTACTCTATTCTACTACATTTATTTTTAAACCCCTCCTTTTACGATACCTGCCAAATCTCTCTAGCCAAATCATCTCAAACTGCTCTTCAGATTTCACCGCACAAAACCAAATCATGCGCATATAATAATAGGTAGGGAACCCTCCACTCTCTTCCATCACCATCATTCTAACAACATTCTCCTGCCACCGCCACTCTAATTTTTCATAACCCATCATATGACAAATTGAAATACCAGGAAACCATAAAACACATCCTTGCCTCACTCCGCTTTTAATATTAAACCAATCCATTTTAACACCATTATATTCTTACACACGTTCACTATACGTCATACTACTGTTGATTCCATCAGGAAGGAAATACCACAACACCATATATCGCTAACACCTGCCATAGAAGGTTCCTTATTAACTCTATCAACGCCTGTTTGCAATCCATAAACCTAAATACATGTTTATTCTTCTTTCATCCCGTCATTTCCAATCATTTGTTTCAATGTAATGATTGAGTCCACAACCTCTACCACTCCTAAACGCACCTTGTTCTTCACCAATCAGTCGTTTCAGTCACTCGACGCACTCTTTCGACCAAAATACCAACAAATATCTTCCCTACAATACTCAATAAGGTAATTCACCTATAATTCCTACAGTTCCCTTTATCTCCTTTATCCTTATATAAAAGACTATTTACTGCCTGTTCCTCAATCCCTCGGAAACTATACCCTCCAAAACGCTTTGTTCACACAACTTTCAAATCCAATCAATCACATCTCGCCTCCGTTCTTGATCATTTTACCAGTAATTTCATCTATGCCTCAAGGAGAATTGCCGTTCTTCAACTTTCTCACTCTACCCATTACCTCCTCCTTGCTAAGACCTTATCCTCAAAATACCCATTCTTTCTTGCACCATCAAACCCACACACATTCACTATCACGTCTTCATTACTGGCAATGTTATGCAGATTTTCGGAGTGTTGCCTTCCACACTCCCCTCACATCCATTTCATCAGTTACGAAAGAACCATCCCTATTCATTATCCTTAGCAGATTCCCCTTATTCTCCTTCTTAACTTTTCACATTTCCATCCCAGAAAAAGTTCCGTATTCCCTTGTAAGTCCCATTCATTTTCCTTCTCAAACTGTTCATTTACCTCTCTTTTTCCTCCTACTCGTATGCAACTTTTAGTTATTTTTTTCCTCCTGATATTAATTCCAAACGATCTTCTTTGAAACTTCATCATTTGCTTTTGAGTACATTCAACCACGCTCATTTTTACTTTTAACCGCTTGCATACCTCTTCATTCCACCACTCACTGTATAACATTCTTGACTTCCTTACTGTTAGCACGATCTACATGATTTTGCACTACTAAACAATAATACTTTCTTCATTTTGCTCGCCAGATTTGTTCAGTTAGCTTGTTCACATGTCAACTGATTTACCTTGCGAGCTCTCTTAAATACTTATCCTTATTACCTTGTTCACTTAACTTCTCATTTTTAATTCTACCCACTTCCTCTCCTTATCATCTTCCTTTAAATCCAAGCCCCCACTAACTTAATTTTACATAGAATAGCATAATGGTCCGATAATCCCATTCCTAACCCCATCACTGATTTAACATCCACCACATACTTCAACATTTTCTTCAGCAACACAAGATCAATCATACTTTTCACTTCAATACCATCTCTACCTTCACCAACTCTAGTATACTTATGAATACTCTTGTGTAGAAAGAAAGTATAACTTACACACATACCTCTCTCTTCACAGAAATCAATCACCTTCCTACCATTCTCATTTTCTCCCGACACCCCAAAACCACCTGTTATACCATCCCATTTTTGATCACCTATCCAACCATTTAGGACCACCCAACACAATTAATCTGGAGCTCCTACTCACCCCATCCAAAAGATCATTCAGATTATCCCAGAAAATCGAACTCTCTTCAAAATTACCCTCAGATGGACCACATGTCACAACCACACATACCAGGACCTTTTCAAACTTAAATTTAATCATTATAATTCTAGTACTCACACACACAAAGTCTACCATAGTTCT
>JABUQX010056544.1:25000-27500 GCA_015478945.1 Trachelipus rathkii
TATACTATATATATATATATATATTATATATATATATTATATATACTATATATAATATATATTAAATTAATATATACTATTATATATATATATATAATATATATATATATATATATAATATATATATATATACGTAGAGAGAGAGATAGATGAGAGAGAGAGAGAGAGAGAGAAGGGAGAGAGAGAGAGAAAGAGTGAGAGAGATAAAGAGAGGAGAGAGAGAGAGAGGAGAGAGAGAGAGAGAGAGGAGTAGAGAGAGAGAGAGAGATGAGAGAGATGACGAGAGAGAAGTTTATTACATTTAATACACCACAATTTGTTTACATAAAGTTAATAATATTTTCTTAAAGTTCTTTTGTTAAAAAAAAGATTCTTTCCTAAATGCGAATATTCTTCATATTTTTTCAAAAAAAATCTCGCGCTGGAGTAACATCAGATATAAAAGCCATATGATATTATATATATATATGATATATATAATATTTATATAGTATATATATATATATAATATATATATATTATATTATATTATATATTATATTACTAATGTATATATGAAATATATATATATTGTATATAAATATATATATATATATAATATATATATATATATATAATAAATATAATATATATATATATATATAATATATATATATATATATATATATATATATATATTATATATATATATATATAATATATATATATATTCTATATATATATATATTATATATATATATATTAATATATATATATATATATATATATATATATATATATATATATATATATATATATATATATATAATATATATGTAAAATCTGGGGTAATGAACCTAATATTTATTACATATAATATATTGTGTTTCAATGTAAATATATATATATATATATATATAGTTATATATATTATTATATATATAATTTATATATATATATATTATATTATATTATTTATATATTATATATATTTATATATATATATATATATATATATATATATATATATATATATATAACTTAGAGGTGTAGCGGATATCCGCAACCTCATCCGCATATGCGGTTATCCGCATCATTTTCCTTTATCCGCAACCGCATTCGCATCCGCATGAATTTTTTTTGCGGATAGTGGATAGTATTCATTTATGAATTATGAGATTAAATCTCCCCAACTTTGTGTAACCAAGATGTTCAGACTCGTTGGAATAATAGTTATACGTGCCTTGAGGAGGATGAGAGAAATAAATGAAGGATTCTGAACTGCTCTTCGAACACTCAAAGGTGAAAGACCCGACAGATGATGATAATGCGATTTTAGATAATTGGATTACTCTTCTTAAACCGTTTGAAGACAGGATTCCTTTAGTTGCAACGATGGATACTGTGCTAGATACTGCTATTAAAAGTAAAGGACTTTCAGAGATGTCAGAAACACTCATGCTGGAGCTGGAGATAGATAATAGATTTCAATTTCTGCAACACAATTTCGCATGTACAATAGCATCTTTTCTGGATCCTAGATACCAAAACCAAATCTCTTTTTATCTAACTTGTTTCACAAGGGCTAAAAATTTATTTAGAACTCCTATGTGATGAAATGCTGCTAAAGGCAGAAATATCACCAGCCAATAAAAAGCAAAAGATTGCAGAAACAGACACACAAATAAAATCTGTTAACGAAATCATTGCTGAATCCATGAAACGTTCTTTTCGCTTCTAGCAGCGATGAAGATTCTTTTTCAGAGGTTGTAAAAAGACATTGCTCGAAGATTATTCAAAAGCAGAAAAACACTTGGACAAAGCGATAAAAAAAAGGGGAAAAAATTTTTCCATTGGTTTGATGGCTTGATAATTGTAAAAAAATTTGCCTATCTCGCGAGAAACTTGCCAGGATTACTTAGCATGCCCTTCAGCAAGTTTAGCTAGTGGGAATCTCAGTTTACAAAGCAAAAGAGAAGCAAACTCTGCGTTGAAGGGTTAAGAAGCTTTAGTTTTTGAAGAATAATTTGAGAATTTTATTTTCAAGTTATTATTATATATACATATACCTTTTCCAATGCGGTGGAGGCCTGGAAAGAGAGTGGTGGGGTAAAAAAAGAGTGGCACCGCTTCCGCTATCTAGGTAACATATTATAATATATAGACTTATATATATATATATATATATATATATATATATATTATATAATATTATATATTATACATATATATATATATATATATATATAATATAGAAGTACCTGTGGTCTAAGACTCTTAAAACTTAACTATCCGCTATTCGCATCCGCAATCTGCGGATATTAATTTTTACTATCCGCATCCGCATCCGCGGATTAGTGAAAAATCCCACCATATATATATATATTATATAGTAATATATATATATATATATATATAATATATATATAATATTATATATATATATTATATATAATATATAATATATATATACTATATATATATATATATATATATATATATATAAAGGAATATGATTAAA
>JABUQX010056544.1:30000-32500 GCA_015478945.1 Trachelipus rathkii
GTTGCATGATAAACGTAAAGAATGAAGAACGTGTTGAATGATTTTTGAGTTTCTTTTCAATTAAGAGTTTTTTTCCATTTAAATAACACGCATCAAAACATTTGAAAGATACTGTTGTCAACTTTTTGGATGTTAAGGATTGAAATATAATGAATTGCCGCGGACAATCAAATGATAATGCAAAAAACATGTCCGGTGTATATGAGGTTTTGCAGGCAAAAATCACCTAGATTAACAAATTAACAATATTTATTTGCAGCACACTCACTAAACTTGGTTGTCAAAAATACTATTAAAGATGATGATGAAGCGAAGAGATTTTTCGATCTCATTTAATCTTTGAATTTTTTTTTTCGTTTATTCACCATTTTGGTGAAATAATTTGAAAGATGCACTTTCCAATACAGGCGAAGACCTTCTCAAACGAGTCACCGGCTCAAGATGGTCTGTCAAATATGATGCACTTGTACCAGTAGATTCATGTTATGTGATAATTGTAACCTTGTTAAAATCATTCCTGGCTGAAGATCAATTACGATAAAAAAAATAATCTAAGGTAACAGCTACCGTTCATTCAACAAACTTTTGCCAATTCAAAAAATATATTGATGTTTAAAATTTGGAAGATAATTTTGGTTCAATTCAACAGAATCACCAGGAAATTGCAAAAGCAAAGACTTAACTTTATCTGTAGCGGCTAAATTATACAAAACTTTGATATTTCTGGAATATTCATGAACAATTTGATACAACATTCAACGATGCATCAACTTTGTTTGAAGAAATGAATAATTTTGAAAGTGAAATGGTGGAAACTCGGTCAACATCTAATTTAAATAGCCCAGAACGAAGCAAAAAAAAAAAAAGCAGAAATAAGTTTTTAGCAATTGTTCTATCTATGCTTCAAAATTTAAAAACATGCAGTACAGCTTACTCAGATTTGGAAGAGAAATTTGCTTTTTTTGAATGATTTAAACAAGTTAAACTGTGATGAAATATCAGAATCGTATAAAAAAAATTAATGCTTTCTATTGCAATGTATCTAATGAGAATGAATTGATCGAAGAATGCCAAATAACAAAAGATTTTTTTAATTTTGTTAAGTCAACGTTTTCCTACCATTCAATGTACTCAATAATTATAAAGGAAATTTTAATTTGTATTATGCTAAATTTTGAAATTCTTCTCCGAATTTATTTGTCACTGTTTTGAACGAATGTTAATGTTAATTTTCAAAATTAAAATATATAAAAAAAAATTTCTAAGAATTTCGATAGGCGAAGAAAAGTTGAATGAATTCGCATTACTTTCGATAGAACATGAAATTTTGAATAATATAAATTTTGATGAAATTATTATCGATGATTTCATTCATGTAAAAAAATAGAAAGAAAGGAATTTATACGACTTAATCATCACGTGCATTTTCTACTGCATAGACCTTTAAACATGATGTAGATTTTGATTATTATTATTATTATTTTATTATTATTATTATTATTATTATTATTATTATTATTATTATTATTATTATAATATTATATTATTATTATTAATAATATTAAAAATATATTATAGTCTATTAATTATTATTAATCTTATTTGATTATTATTTGTATATTATTATTATTATTATTATTATTATTATTATTATTATTATTATTATTATTATTATTATTATTATTATTATTATTATTATTATTATTATTATTATTATTATTATAAGTTTTTTTTTACATAAGGGTTGATTTAATATAAAAATTGGTTGATATTTTTTAAAAATAAATCTTTAACATAATAATGAGTACGATTAATAAATATTTAATTAAAAAGAGAAGGTTCAAAAGAATCTTTTTCAACTTAGAAGAACAACAAAGTAACATATAAATTTGAAAGAATTTCTTAAATTTGTTTAACCTGATGGGGCCATTCAGTTCATTAAAATTTTTCATTTTTTGACGATTAAAATTCATTCTATTCAACTTAATGCATTTTAATTATTTTTTTTGAAACTGTGGCAATTCTAATAAATTAAAATAAAAAGAATATTTAATTGTTAAGATTTTCTTTTGAAAACATTTAGCAGACATTAAGGCCCGTATTTATAAATGCCCTTTGAAAAACGACTCGACTTTGCTTAAAAGTACCCTCAGATAAGTATTTCTCCACTGCATAAGAATCTTTTAAAATAATGATATTTATAAACCACCCTTTTCTTTATTCGGGAGCTACCTATTGAAGACAGTTTTCAGGGAAAAACGTCATCATATTTCATGACGTCAGAGACCAATAACCAATAAACACAAAGTAAATGAAACTAGGACAAAAAAGTAGTAGTATATATATATATATATATATTATATATATATATAAATATATATATATTATATATTATATATATAATATATATATATATAGAATATAATATATATATTATATATATATATTATATATATATAATATATATATATATAATAGTATATATATATATATAATATAT
>JABUQX010056544.1:45000-56682 GCA_015478945.1 Trachelipus rathkii
AATAATATATTACTGGTTTAAAGAAAATATAATATTAAATCATATTTCATAAATGACACTTATATATTTATATTTAATATATTAACACTATTAACATTTGTATTATAAGCTAATGAATGACACTAATTCTATATTTGGTTTTCTTCAATGCTGTAATAAACCTTACTATCACGCTTCATCATATTAAACTTACAATCAATATATGGATTAATGATATTAAGGAAGTTATTAAAATTATATATATATCACTGAGAATTCGTTTACTTAATATAAATATGGTTCCGTATTGCTGCAATGATTACTATATACACATTCAACTACTAAACTTTTCAATTAGTTAAAAACACTTACATTTTGAATACTTTCGTAGTTGAAGAAGGCAGTCCTTTAAATATATTATACGAGGTAATTTCATCATTTTAACTAATAGCAACTTCTGAGTAACTGTATCTCTTACTAATGTTGAATAAAAATATCATAAAGGTTTTATATTACAAACGTTATAGTAATACAATAGAATACAATACCTAGAAGTTTCCACTACCTTATTAACAAAATATACAGAATGAGAGTGTGGCAAACAGCCTCTTGGAGAGTCTATTATATATGCAACCTTAGTAAACATCAAACTTGTTCGTTCCTCTTGGATTCTCACTTCGAATCAATTACTTTGGTCACGATATCACCTCCTACCTGCTTATACAATGACTGTTTTACTGACATTTCTTCCTGTAATCTCACGATTTAGCTAAGTGCTTCATTTCTGGCCCTTTATTTGCTTGAATTGATCTACCTTAAACATTGCACGAAGTCGATATCCTGAAGATTTTCCTATGACAATAAGTCTATGTATGTACGAATAGCTTAGACACGTCCCTTAATAAAATACAAATAATTTCATGTGATAAAATAATTTCATTTCTTTAATATCCATATTTCAGAAATATTATATGACCTTCGTGCCAATCCTTACTTGCCAGAATTATTGTACGTGTTTCACGAAATCTTGCTGGCTAAACCAATTTGAATGTTATTTAAACAACTTTCATATCTTTTTTCATTCCAATAGTTCTTAAGTTGTCTTCCTGAAATATGATTTTGTAGTCGCCCAATTGCTAACACTATTGAAGCAACTTAGGTTCGAAAGCATTATAGGTAACTAAGAACACTGCTACAATCTGGTAATGTCTTAACGAATAGGTGTGCATCTGAACTTTTTTTAAAGAGTTTCTAGAGATCTAATACTAACATATCTGTTCGAATTTATTATATAAATAAATGGTAGTTGAAAGTCATTCTCATAATAGAATATCTTTCTCAATGTTTTAGTTGAAGGTATAGGCTTCTACCACAATATTTGCCATACTTCTTTCTCGGGTGGCACACTTAAAGTGTGTTTGTGAATTTCAAGACACGTACAGTTTAAGAAAGTTAGGAATTAAGTAGAGAATCACGAAAATGTGTCAAATAAAGAATACGTCAAAACTTTAACTGCTTTTCTTCAATATCAGCTGCACAGCTACTCACTCTATCTAACTATTAGTGTAAAAATTTATTCAGGGAGCTTTTAAGATATATTTTTGCAGCTTATAAATTAATAAATACAGCTCCGAGACGCTCCGAATCCAAATATTGTTTATATAGCGTAGATTCTCATGTATTTCGTTTTAGATTGTAGTTTTCTTTCTAATGTATTATAACCTATTACTAATTATTACCCTTTATATATACGCACTTGCAACCAATATGGAGAAGTGAGTAAAATTAATATAGCGCAATTTCGTTTCTAATATATATAATATTGCACACAACTTAAAATAATAAAATGCCTTTTCATCTCACTTCAACTTTGTAATGAATTCAAATTGTTAAAAAAATAAATATTACAACCGAAAATCTATTTGAAGAACAGTCATAAACATAATTTTATTATGATAATAATAATATTCCTTATTACTTTCGTAAATTAAAAAGTTATAAGTAAAAGATACGTTGTAATTTTTTACGTTAACATTTAAGTAATATATCACGTTCCTTAGTGTATCAATTCCAATTTCATTATTATAAATAATAAAAACAACTTACAAACAGGCCGGCCTTTAAACTACACCTAGTAACATAAAAACTTGTTCTGGTGGCAGGATTAGATATAATTAATATATTATTTACTATACTTTTGTAAATTACTCCTACTTCGAATATTCATTAGTGCTCGCACATTGCTAACTTATTGAACCAATTGTTAATCTTTCAAGACATCTGCTGTATTTCCGAAATGATGATTTATGTTTTTTTTAAAAATTTAAGTCTTAATAAACTATATAATAGGCTTTTGTATTATATAATATTTGTATTGGTTGATTGGCTGCATATTTGTTACATTTTTTCTTCATGGATATTTACTTAACAGAAATATAAAAATAATATATTATAATTAATTATAATATATAATTAATAGTATAATATATATACATATTATATATAAAGTAATTATTAATTTGGTCTATATAATATATATTAATAGGCAAATGAAGGCATGGTATTTTCAAAGGATTTATATATGGACATATATATATTATATCACAAGATAAGGATATACATATGTATATATAATATATAATATATAATATAAAATTTATTAGCACATTAGAAAATAATAAATTATATAGCCTATATAGAACAACGTAATATCTAATTATTTTCTATTTTATATTGACATATTTATATATTCGTCAATTATGAAAATAAACTATCAATAAAATAATAAATATCTATCATGAACTTTTTAAAAATACTATACAAAATATTTGCAAAATATACGAAGAAATTTGAAACTAAAACAATTTGAAGCAAATTTGTCTTTCAAAATAACTAAAAACAATTTATATTCATTATATATATATGTATTAATATCTATTATATATATATTATACCTTATACAAGTACTCACTCATCAATTAATTAGTTAAATAAGATTTGTTTATTTATTTTATTTATTTTTTTGCATACACATAATTATATATACATATATATCCTACTTTAATGGGTAATTTAATAATAATGAGTTTATATTACAATTATAAATAATAATCATAAAAATTATTATAATAGTACTCATTATTTATATATTCTTATTGTTTCCCCCTATAAGTAAGTAAGTACATCAATGTATAACACATTATGTAAATTTTAAGTGATATATAGAACTACCACCGCCCCTTAGTCGACTCCTACGATATATATATATATATTATTATATATAATTATATATATATATATATATATATACTATATTATTATAATTAAGATATATATACTATATATATATATAATATAATAATATAGTTAATAGTTGAGGTATAGCTAACTTAAAGAAAAATATGATATTATAGTTTTAGAATATAATCTAATGACCTAGATATTATGAAGTTAGAAGAGTAACATGCCACTTTGCTAATTTAAAAAAATTGCACAATTCGAATATATTTAGCAAGTTATGACTTGTGTTTTATTATATTTAAGTCTTTTTAACGTTCCGAAAAATAAGTATGTTATTATGCTATAAATTGTTTTGTTAAGTAGACATACGAGATTTATCTGTGTATACTTAATCTTATAAAACTATATCGAATAATGAATCAAACTTAATGGTCTAAACGGAAATTAAACTAAAAAAAATGATAGGAAACAGGCGATAAAGTAGAGTGTATGCTCTATAATATGTAGTTTGTGAAGGAGAGTTATTTGGCCTTAAGTGCAATTAGGTATATTACTTCTTCACGTTAGGTAAAGGTTCAGCACTGAGTTGAAGCGTGTTCGATGGCACACGCGAAGATCATGAGATAACAACGGGTAGGAGATTTCGAAAATATTGTGCGAATACAGGAGAAATTCATTCGAGGAATTGAGCTGTCATCTCAACTATAAAGATTTGAGCCTGAATCTCAACTCTGATTTACTTCAATCAATACGTAATTTTATTTTAATAATTTCAATAATAATAATGTTTTATATAATTCTCATTTTATTAATATACGTATAAAAAGCGTTAGTTATAGATTTTAAGTTATAGATAATTAATTCGAGGAAATATCTTTATGGAGTTAATTGAATTTTAGTATATAATGTTCGAGCTTATCTGTTCGTTTATTACTCACTCATGATTATGATTACTAGTTATTAGGTTATAATAACGAAGTTATATAATAGATATATTAATTTTTATAATATAAAAGTATTTATATAATTGTATATATTTTAATATATTATAGTTTATATGTGATAGATAATAATATAGGATATAATATATTGTTTATATAATATGATTATAATACTCATAGAGCCTTGATTATGCCCGCTACTATAGCGCCGAAACGTTCTTATATCATGCATTCCTTGATATTGTCTCCGTTCCTTTAATTATTTCTTAAAACTGAATCATCGCATATTATATATATATATATATCTATTAATTATTATATAACTATTCCTGAATAATATATAATATATATATAATACATATAGTATATATATATTATATATAATATAATAATATATTATATATATATTAAATTAATATTTATATAATAATAGAGTAATATAATATATAATTATATATATAATATATAATATAATAATATATATATATATATTTATTTATTATAATATATTAGCAATATATTAAAGTTTTAATTTTGATAGTAATATTATTCAATACACCATACTAATAATGATCTAACGCTATAATCAATAAAAACTACTAACGAAAATATAAAAATATAGTAAGATTTTAAATATATATATATATATATATATACTGAATACATTTTTTTAACTTCTAGCATATTAAATAATTACATGTATGTACATCTCTGCCTCCTTGTTAGTAATACTATAAAGTTATAGGTCGGAGTATAAAATGCAAAACTACGTATATGCCTTTCTATCATTTCGAGAGAAATATTAGCAATATAACGAAGAATGCACATCTAGCTACTTGAATTCGTTGGTATAGGGAATCTTTGACTGAGACGGAGCAGAAACCGGAGATTAAACAGGAAGAGGAGTAAAAGTTGAACATAAGAAAACATATATGTTATATTATAACATGCTCAAACGTATAAATAATTACTATATAGTTATTAATATAATAAAAAGATTAACGATTTTATTAAGATTATAATACACTTGGGTTTGATTACTCACATATTCTCAAAGATGAAATATTATCAAAGTAAAAGGAGAAAAAATAAAAATATAAGTATAGGTAAGAGTTTGAGAAGTATATATCGTAGTGAGAAGAATAAAATACGATAATAAAAATACTATAGTATGAGATCAGTAAGTGATATAATATCCATCACATACAGGTGGCCGTAACTCCTCACAATAAAAATAATGGTGAGTCCCTCCTAATTGTAATATATATTTTATGTAAGTATTTGACAAGATACTGAGAATATTATATAAATTATATATATGTATATAAAATAAATAACTAAATTATATATAGCACTAGTAACATTCAGTATATATATGAGAATTATATATATTATATATATATATATATAAATATATAATTAAAATAAATATATATTTTATATATATAATATTATATAAATTAATATATATATATACTATATAATATATAATTATATATATAATATAATATAATATATATATATATTATATATATAAAGTATATAATATATAATATATATATTATAATAAGTATATGAATAATATTATATTTAATAATTATATATTTATAATATATAGTATTTGATAATATAATATATGATATTTAATAGTATTAGTGTATATACTATTATACACCTGTATATATTATAGTATATATATTATAGTATGAATTAATAGGTAATAGAGATTCTCGTATATATATATACTACTAAGATATATATAGCACCAATGAAAATTAAGTATATATAATATGTATATAAAATATAATATAATTAATATACATATAATATATATATATATATCATATATATAATATATTATATAACTATCACCAAATATTATATATATATTATATAGGTCTAATATAGTATATATATATAATATTATATTATATATAAATTATTTATTATTTATATAATATAAATATATATATATTATATTAATAATTCATATATAATATATATATATAATATTAGATTATATATAATATATATACTATATATATAATAATAATATATTAATATTATTAATTTATAGATATATAATATATATATATATATATTATATTATTTATATTATATTAGATAATATATAATATTATATATATAATATATAAATATAGATATTATATAAATACCATTATAAATATATATATATAACTATTAGATAAATATATAATTATATATTATATATTAATTATATATAATATATATATATATCTACTATTTACTAAATTAGTGATGAATTTAGTAGAAGTAGTAGTAGAGATAGTAATAGTAGTAGTAGGAAGACAGATGTTTTTTTTGGTTAAATTTTTGTTTTACTTGCTATAACAGTATTTGCTTAATAGTTGTGTGCGTTAGTGATAGGATGTGTTTTGATCGGGGCTCCAATGGGCTGTGTGTAGTTTATATAAGTTTTGTTTATTTTTTTTAAATTTAACTGTGTTTTTGTATCTTAAGTGATATGCCACACATTATTTATAAGTGTTATTTTATATACTATTATGGTTTAATATGTGAAGAAATATTACTGATTATAATTTATAATAAAAATAGATAATAGTTATTTATACGTTATATTTAATATTTTTAGAGTTTGAAGTTTTTTAGTTTGATAAGATACTTCAGATATTAGTGTTTTAAGTGATGGGTGTCAAATTGTATAAAGCACTCGCAGAGATTTTAAGCGTAAATATTATTATATAATATATAGAGTATTATTGCTTTTTTTATTTTTATATTATTTTACGTATCTTGTTATTATTATCGATTTTCTTAGTACTTTGTTTATATTAAACTTTTTGTTAGTATTATATATTATATTATTAATTATTGTAGCGTTTACGTATATATATATATATTACGTTATTTATATATTTACAGTTTTTATTTTTTATTAACTTATTTTTTAAGTTGATCAATTTATAAGTATTATTAGATTTTTTTCTATTTTTGGTTTTTGTTATTCAAATTTTTACTTGAGTAAGTGTGAGAGTGAGCGAGTTGTTTATTATTTGAATCACTTATTGATGGATATTAATTCATATAATTTTAGATTATAATTTATTGTAGATATTACACGGGTTTTAATCCGCGTATTTTTTAAATAATCCATAGTTTTAAAAATCTATTGGTTTTTAGCTTTACGTAATTAAACTTTATTCCTCTAGGTTTCTCCTTTGGGGTTTTGTCATGTTTGTTTCTTCGTCTGTATGTATCTTTTTATTATGTTTGTTGTGACTGTGTATGTGCGTTATGTTATGATGATAGGCGTCTATTAGCACAGGCTAACGGTAGCTTTTACATTGACTATTATATCACCTTGTTATACATAATATTATACTTATATAACTTATCGCAACCGTTCATAAATCCTACGTAACGTATTTCTTGCAATTCAGAGGATAATACGAAATATATATCTCTAAACTCTAATCTACTATATAAATTATATTTTTGACTCTTTTGTTGAGAATTACTAACCAGATGGGCTTATACGTAAATATATCACATCATACTATATTACGTTTTAATTACTAATATATTACAACTATAACTTATTTCATAATTTATTCCTAGCTGTCGAAAGGGTGGAAGTATTAGTTAGCCTTGTAAATACTAATATTACATATTTAATACAGCTATTACGCTGTAACACGATCTCGTAATCCTTGATAATTCCTACTAATTTCTAGAAATACTGGCTTAACAAACTATATTATAAATAGAGAGAAAAAATATAAGACATTAATAAAAATTTAACATATATCTTGGGAATATAATATAATTAAGTCTACTATAATATATATATATTATATATATAAAATATATATATATATATATATATATGCATAATATATAATATATATATTATATATATTATATAGCTAGACAGCTTAACAACGCATAATTTGTGGCAATTTCTTGCAACGGCCGTAGAATAAAAACAAAACAAAACTTATATCATTTTTGGATTCTAATGTTGTTTATCATTTCAACTGACATATTACACTAATATCATTTAGATACCGCACAACGCCATCATACAATTAAAAATTAAATGAAAGAATTATTAAGAATAGAAATGACATATAAAATAATAAAAAAAATCGAAGAAAGTTTTTTCCACAAATAAAAACTTCACAATAAAATTAAAGATTCCAAATCGTTTCTTCTATTAATTAAAAAACAATAAATTTTCGTATCTTTATGGTGGCAATAATATATATTATCTATATTATCTATATTATATCTATTATTATGTAGACATTCGTTTATATTTTAACATATTATTATATACAAATATTTATATTTATAGGATATTACTATTACTATATATAAATAGAATATAAATATATAAATAAATACTATAATATCCTATATATAATATATATATATATACTATAAATGGAATTTTGCAATAACGCGGTGCGCGTCTTTAGTGACTCTTAAAAGTTTTCAACAACCGTGTGGTTGGCGGTGTGTTGTTTTTTTTTTTTCTTTTTTTTTTTTTTTTTCTTTTTTTTTTTTTTACAGTGACACAAGACCGTCATGGCAGAGCTATCTAAGAGGCGGGTGTTGAACGTTCTAATAATTCATCCTCCTAAATCTCGCAATTACGGTCGCAAAGAAATGAGCAAACTAGACGCAGGCTTTAAAGTGAGCGGAGACTTAAAATGAGTAGTGAAACACAGAATAAGGAATAGAATTGCACAGAACAGCATGGTGGCAGGAAAGAAGGAAGTCCCGAGCGACCAAGCCTGGAGTTTTCCAATTATCACACAAAAAATGGTGTGAAAACACCCCTTGTGCTACGATAGCGTCGTAAAGGTGGTGGTACGCGATGAGTCGGAAAGTCACGCTCGAAGCATTGTGCACCGTCCTATTAGAAAAGAGATAAAGACTCCTACCCAACATCCGCGCAAAGATTGAGGGTGAACTAGAAAGGTGCATGACAGTTTCTGAAGCAATTTAACCTTTAAACTTCACCATTAACATCCCAAAACGAGACTTCATTTCTAACTGCCGGCTGAAACCAGAGCCCATCCAGCAGTACTCCATACAAGGGCGAATGAAACCCTTGTATACTGGAGAACTGGAGAATAGGCAGCAAAAAAAGTCTCGGCAGTCGTACAAGCAGAATCTCAGTTATCTTCCAGGCTATCTCTTCTTCGCCCTCAACAAACGCTTTGAATGTGAGGTTTCTAAGTACATCGATTTTTTTTGTTTATGTTAAAGCCATGAATGTTTATGTTTGTCAACAGGAAGAGACTAGAGAACTGTCGAAGAGATAGGAAAGAGAGGGGTGTCTAGAGAGGGGAGATTTGTTAGAAGTTGCGGTTTATAAAGAATTAAAATTTCACAAAGGTTCAGACGTCCCATTCTCATCTAATCCACGTCTCGAACCACCAAAATTGTCCACATCAAGAGAGAATAGCATTGGAAAGGTTAAGACGATTCCCCGCGCTGAGAGGCATATTCCTAAGAAGTAAAGAGGAGAGCATGAAATGAAATTCGAGTGAAGAATGAGGGTAATCGTACCATACAGTTCATTTCTCTCTCCAAGCAATGAGCGTAACAGCGTTAATTGTTGCAGCCTGGAGTCAAATTCTAATAGAAAGGCATCGAATACACATAGTGTCAGCATCAGATCGAGATATGCTCTGAGGAATCCTCCGGGACGGGACGTGAAACTATTGAGATACTTATTCCAGACACAAAAGGAACCGAGGAAAGAGTTTATTTGTTTTGAAATTCAAGGTTTAATTCGAGCTCTGGAACAATCACGCCGATTTAAGTCCCAAAGACGATTTGAAAGCAAGCTAGTAACAATAAGCAAAGAGACAGGAGGACAACACGAGAGGTAGGGAGATAATTTGTGGATTCAGCAATGCAAGTGTTAGACTAGTATTGGATCTAGAAAAGTCGATGCTTTCCTCTTCGGTTTCCGTGCATAATTATCTCCTCCTCCATCTTCTCTCTCAGTTCAAAATGCTTTGGATTAAATGGTCAGCGCCCCTCATCCTTACATACTCGCTAAGGCGCGTCTCCTTCGGTAGCCACCGTCTCTCTCTCCTACACAAGTCTCCCCATCTTCCAAGGACGGAAAACATAAATCCTGTTAAAATAGGAAAGTATATTTATTCTTACTGCCAAGTAACCTTCTTCTCTCGAGCCGGCCGCAATAAGCGTGACTGACGCATCGAAAAGAAGGGAATCGAGAATTCCAGACTGTCGTAGAAGTGAATAGTTGAAAGAGGGTTTCAAAGATAGATCTTAAGATAGATGACCCAATTTAGAGCTCTGCGATGGCTCTAAAGAAGTGATCAGCGGAGCTTCCTTTTTTTCCGTGAATAAGGCTGGACATTCATGCGCGTTCCAACACCCTAGACTGAGCGAAAGTGCTAGTATTTGTGCATACTGAGAGAATTTTGAACGAGGGGCCTAGCTCATCTTCTCCTTCATTTCAATGGATCAGAATCAGGTCACCGCACATATACCTCATATATAGTATATTATTAATATATTAATAATATTATATATATATATATATATAAAATTATTAAATATATATTATATAATATATAAGTATATATATATAATAATAATATTATATTTAACTGTTTCTTTCCGACCGGGGATGTTAAGTAAAAGACTAAATGTGTATCTTCAGAAGTCTGTATACATAATTATATTAACTAACCTAACTTAACTATACTATATAAACCATAAACAAGAACCGAAACTAACTGTAATGGGATAGACTTAGCGTAAACTAGAACCTTACCTATATGGTCGACTATGCCGGTATAACTAAGACTAAGAGTATGAGCAAGGTAAGGCGATTGCGGGCATAGAAGCGCAACACTCTCCATCTAAGACGTATACCTCAGACAGATGAATACAATAGCAGTAATAAGCCCCTAACGAATGGGTATATACTGTGTTTTTTTTTTTTAATGTTAGGGCACAAATTTTAGTTAGGTTATGGTTAGGTCAGTCTAACCAAAATTCTCGATTTGCCTAAACATTTATTTTATGTATATTTGAACATTACTGTGAAATTTTTTTTTTTTCGACACCTATTTGTGGGCGTTAAGTAACTTTTACAATATATATATATTAATATCGTTATTCTTTTAATTTTATGTATAATATATTTTATATCATTATAATATATTTTATATATATATGTGTGTGTGTGTGTGTGTGGTGTGTGTGTGTGTGGTGTTGTGTGTGTGTGTGTTTGTGTGATGTGTGTGTTGTGTGGGTGAGTTTAACAGATTGAGGAGAAGGATTATAAATGAAGAGATGAGAGAGAGAGAGAGAGAGAGAGAGAGAATTTATTTCCAAAAAATACTTAAAATAAATAAAAATAAATAAATCAAAAATAAATAATATAATAAATAAAATAAAAATAATAATAATGAATAATAAATAAAATAATGAATAATATAATTAAATAATATAATAAATAATA
>JABUQX010056545.1:0-5000 GCA_015478945.1 Trachelipus rathkii
ATATATTAGGTAATATATCTATACTATAATATATATATATATATTATATATAGTTATTATTATAGATAATATATATTATAGTAATATATACTTAATATATTATATAATATATATATATATTATATATTATATATATTCAAGTATCAGACCATCCGCAACCGCAATTTCCGTCGATGTGGGTAAATCAAACATCCACAATCCCGCGGATCAAATGACTCTGCTGCTCACTAATTATATAATATATATATTACTATTATATATATATACTAATATATACTAATATTATATCCTATATATATATATATATATACTATATATGATATATGTATTATATATTTATATTATATTATCATATATTATAATATATACTATATATATATATATATATATATATATAATATGGTATTATAATATCTATATATATTACTATATATAAATATATATATATATAATATATATATAATATTATATATATATATTATAATATATATATATAGTATATATATATATATATACTATATTATATTATACTATATATATAATATATACTATATCTATAATATATATATATATTTATAATATAGACTTAAACTATAATATATATATTATATATTAAAAAATATTAATATATATATATATACTATATAATATATAAACTATAATATTATAATGCAAATGTACTAAGGTTAAATATATATATTATATGAATTATTTGATACTTCATATATATATAATATACTATATAATTTATATATATATATTAACTATATAATTAATATTTAGAACTTTAAAAAAATATAACTTTAATTATCATCCCTCATGTGCCTATTGATCATATTAATAATGAATTATATTGATAATATAATATAATATATATATCATAAAAGTAAACCTATATTATAGTATTAAAGTAGTTAGGGAACACTTCCATTTTCGAAAAGAAGATCAGACATTTGGATGAGAAAAACCGGGTGATTTAAAAACTGACGTTTGAAAGCGTTTCTTTTTTGGCGGGACGTGCGTCCCGCTACAGGTTTGATGCATTCCGGCTATTGATAACTCCTGCGACCGCGGAGGTCGAGTGTTAGATATCCCGCTGATAGGAGAAGTAAATCTTCTGGACCTGCATTCACAGGAGATTTTTACTCTCCATCAGCGGGATTCGAACATTGACCTCCGAGTCGCAGAGTTATCAATAGCCGGATGCTCTAAAACCCATAGGCCGACCACGTCCCAAAGAAGACGCTTCAAACTTAGTTTCGCTTCAAAGGCACCACGGTTTTCTCATCCCATACATGCTGAGTACTCAAAGGCCTGAAGAAGGCTAATTTGATCAGAGCAAGATTTAGGCAGCGGTGATGTTGCTGAAAGGAGGGGCTTGAAAAGTTACACCAGTGGATAATGAGTAAGGTTATAGGTTGTAGAACAGTGAGGAACTACCATCAGATTTGTGCAATGTTATCCGCTTAGACTGTTAGAGCAGTCTAGAACAAAGTTGTCTGAAGTTATAATAGATATTTAGGGTATATATGTTGGATGACGAGAAGAATCAAAATTATCAAGAGTGATAGTAGGAAAGTTGTGGAATGGCCGGAAGGTGGCCTGGTGCAGATTAAATCGATTGGTGAATGCCAAAGGGACTAAGTCTTGAGTCGGCTAGGGTCTTACATGAGGGTAGTTGTTACCTGTGTTATTGTTGGTAGTGAGAACTATGGTCTGGAATAAGAAGTAATATGATCTACAAGTTCAAATGTTGGTTACAAGAATGGACAATCTCTATGGGGTGTGCTAGGTGTGAGAAGATTGATAATAAAGAATGAACGTATTCGAGAGTGGTGTGGTGTGAAGAAAGGAGGTAAATGAAGAGAAATTAAATGGTGTTTATATATTGGGGTTAGTTATGTGTTGGAAAGTGAGAATGATAGTAGGTTGGTTAACGCGGATGTATGTGGTGACGTGGGTTGGGGACCCGCCGGTTCTGGAGAAACCGAAAGAGAAGAGTCAGGGATTGAGTGGTAGAATCGTAATGTCATGAAAGGAGAGAAATTGAGTTGGGCAGAGCGCGAGAATACATAGGTGGCATGATAGGAGACAAGAGAATTTGGCGGGGTTTTGTATAAATGGGGGCATTGGTTGTGGCCCACTGGGGCGCAGGGGATAGAACCTTACATTGACGATTTAACATAGTGGGGTCTTCGTACGCGGTCTCCATGATGCTTCTATCGGTGGACTTATATCTGTAACTGTCGACGAGCTCCGTTCGACTACATTAATGGTACTAGAGGGGGCGGTAAGGCTGATGCTTTCTTTGTACGACGTTAAATGACATCTATATTCTACACACTGCCTATTTCTTTTCCGTTAATAGCTTTTACAGATTCAAGATACCTCTATCATTCACCCAGTCTATATGAGACGATATCAGAGGAAGGTGAAGAAAGAAAGAAAGAAAGATATATATATATATATATCATGATAATATATAGTATATATATATATATACTATATATATATATATATACATATATATAAATCTGATTATATACCTAACATATAATTAGGTACTATATTGAATGAATGATGTCATGTAATCATTCCCAGACATATTATTATATAAGGTTAATATTATATTATATAACTTTGACATTAAAATTATAATTATAATATAAATAATATCATATCTTATCATGTAACGCTTATCAGATAGTTAAATTCAAATTCGGGCGATGAAAGGCATATGGAACTAGTCCGAATATGACGCAAGTCGAAAGAAAGCCAAGCCCTACCACCCCCTCTATACCTATTAGTGAGAACTCGTTGCAGTCAGAAAATCCAGCCCTAGAGCTCAACGGGACTGGTGATGGGACCCCTCATCTATGGCATATCAGTCAAGTGTTGTAGCGGTTCAATCCCCTGGCCAGGTGGGCCACAAATACCCCCAGGTCACATCCTATTATGCACCTTTATTCTCGCTCTGCAAACTCCATATATTTCTCCCTCCAGGCACTTCGTTTAACCGACTTCATTATCCACTCTTTTCTTCGGTCTCCCAGCCGGTCGATTCCCCACACACACACACACTCACCACTATACATCCGCTTAACCAACTGACTTTCATCCAAGTTCATCTTGCAAGCTCCTGAGCTTCTCGGTTCTAACAGGAGAAAGACAAAAAAAATTATGTAGGTCAATCACAAACTCCACAACTTCACTTCCAAACACTTTAACTGCCTTTCCAAATGCACTGTGAACTATATGTACAGTGCAAGTCCCAATATCTATAAGTTCTGATAAATCTTGCTGCCTTTTGGCTCCAGCAATATTATTAAATACGGATTTACATTTGGCCCATCATTTAAGAGTGCAATCAGGTCTTTGAGCAAAAGCTTTCTGTCGTCTATCGATTTCAGATTTTTTTCTGATATATCTTTCCCCTTTGCTTGTCCCATTAGATAGGAATCAAGGTGATGAACAGCAACTAAGTTTTTCTCATTAGACCAGTACCTGATTTGAAGATCTAACTGCTTTTTTAATACCTTGTTACCAAGTTCATCAAATGAAATGATAAATATGGAGTTTGAATTTCTAACATCACTCAACAAAGTTTCATGGAAGTGAGGTCCAGTTGCCTCAAAAATTAAGTATAATAGTTTAGACAGTCCCATATGAAACTTAAAAGCCACGTTACTGTCAGGAAACATTACACAAAATAATTGACCCAAGTCTTTTGAAGAATTAAAAGAATAGTTACTATATGCAATTTTCATAGCCCACAGAAGTTCTGTTTTTATAATACAATCTCAACTGGACCAGCAAGCAATATAGTCGGGCTGAGGATCTGATGAACTTCCGCTTGATTTCTTTACAAAAGTCATCTGAGTTCCTTTTCAACATCTCATCTGAGTTCCTTTTCAATATCTTTGATAGCAGAAATATGACTTTGTGATCGTGAATGCTGAAACAGCTGATTAAATTGAGAATTGAAGGGGTCTTTTTCCTAGATCGTATATCGGGCTAGTAGTCAAATTGATAGTATTTTTTATTTTATATAATTTTATTTTATTTAACTTAATTTCACAGGCAGAAAGGTCAAATAAGTTTGTATTCAACGATTCCCATAGAGTTGAATTTGAATTCTCTGTCACACCATGTTGGAATTTGTGTTTGGTGATGTCTAGTGTTATTTTGTTTAGAACGTTTTTTTTTCTAGTAGTTTACATAGTGTTGATAATAAAAAAAATGGGGCAATAGAATGAAGGGTCAGAGGGGTCTTTTCCTGGTTTCAGCTTGGGTATAATGATAGTTTTTTCCAAGAAAGGGGGGAATAAAATTTGAGCTGATGGAAATGTTGTATATTAGTGCTAATTGGGTTAAAGCTGTGTTCCCTAGGTGTTTGAGGTGTTTGTTTGAAATGTTGTCTGGGCCAGTTGCATTAGTTTTTTAGTGTATTTGTTGTGTTTTCTAAGTCAGTTGTGATTATTTTTATTGTTGGGTCGTGGTTGTTTTATTTTCTTGGGAGCTTTGATGATTTTCCTGTTTTGTGGGTTTGTGGGTTTTTGACTTTGCCTTGAGAAGTGAGTTCCAAGAATCTTTGCATGTTATTTGGTGGATTGGGGGTTTTGTGTATTTTGGTTTTTGATGGATTCTTGAGTGTGTTTGTTGGTTGGTTGAGTTTTTCCAGCATATTTATTGTTTTCCACATTCTGGTGTTATTCATTAGTGTTGGAATGTTCTTCATGTGAGGACAAGTTTGAAAGTTGTTTGAGAGTCTTTCTTATTAAATAGTGAATAGCGACAATATATCTAATCTGTGTAAATCATTTGTGGTGATTATTGTTTTTCTGAGTGACGTTGCGTTGTTTAATTTGTTGTTCGATTTTGGGTGTTACAGTTGGGTTTATTTTTTAATGTATCCTCGTGGGATATGAATTGGTTAGCTGCTTTTTTGGATAGGAGATGTGAGAGATTTTGCATGGCTTTTGTTGTGTTGGTGCATTGTG
>JABUQX010056545.1:10000-17500 GCA_015478945.1 Trachelipus rathkii
TTCCTTTCATCTTTGTTCAGTTCACGCGAGTAAATTCAAATTTGCCCTTTCTAATAATCCATCACCTCTCTCCTCATCTCCTCAACATTTTATTCTCTGACATTTCTATACAGAATACATTCATGACATTTTTCGCCGAAGGATAGAAGGGCGCTTACTGAGATCACGACCTTCTCCGAGGCAGGCATTAGGCATTCCTCGCAAAAGATAAGTGGTAGTAGGCAGCCAACCTAACTTACCACCGGTCCCTTATTAGCTTTCTACGAACAGCAGAAATACGATGTGGCAAATTTTCTTCCCACACGTATGGATATAAGGGATAGGGATGTCCGTGTAAGATGTTGTCTAGAGAGGGGGTGTGGATATAAGTATGTGTATATGGATTTATGTTTGTCTGAGGATGAGTGTGGATATGGAACGCATAAACAGAAAGCGAACCATTAGGAACTGGAATGTCATACATACCATTAAGCAAAATGGTATATATATAGATATATATATGTATATAATATTATATATAATAATATATATATATATATATATATATATATTATATAATATAATATATATAATATATATATATATATATATTATATATATATATATATATATATATATATATATATATCTTTATATATATTTATTTATAAATTATTATTATTATTATTATTATTATTATTATTATTATTGAGTTTAATATTATTCAAAATTCTTAATATTTGTTCAATTAATCGGCAAAATAATCGGCGAAATTTGCCGATGACGATGACGATTTAAAAAAAATATGCCGATGACGATGACGATTAATCGTCCCATCACTAATATATATATATATATATATATATATATATATACAGTAATATATATATATATATATATATATATATATATATATATTATATATATATATATATATATATATTTGTCTTCATCTTCCTTTTTATTTCCCAAGACTTGGGAGTAAGGGTGACAGTGACAAACATCGGAAGAGGAAAAGCAGTAGAAAAAATATGACAAAAAGTCGAAAAGAAAGCCCAGCCTTACCGCCCCTCTGTGACCATTAATTTGTAGAACTCGTTCGCAATCAGAAAATCCCACCGTTAAAGGCTTCACGGGACGCGACGGATCCTCACTATGGTAAAATCGTCAAGTGAGGGTTCATCCCTTGGCCCAAGGTGGGCCACAACCATACCCCCTGTACAAACACCCCGCATTCTCGTCCTATTATACACCGTTGTTCGCCTCTGCCAAACTTCACAGTTTCTCTTCTGCAAACATTCCTTTACTGAATCAATCCACGTTTTCTTCGGTCTCCCAGCGGGTCGGTTCCCAACGCACTCACCATTATACATCCGTTCAACCAACCGACTATCATTCATCCTTCCACAGTTGACCAAACCATCTCAGATACTTTCATTTAAGTTCTCTCGTTTACACTTTCTTCACACCACACAACTCTCTAATACGTTCATTCCTCCATTTTATCAATTCTTCTCCACCTAGCAACATTCCGTTTACTGAATCAATCCACTTTTTTCTCTGTCTCCCAGCGGGTCGGTTCCCAACGCACTCACCATTTATACATCCGCTTAACCAACCGACTATCATTTCATCCTGGTTCCACCATGCCAAACCATCTCAGCATACGTTCATGTATCTCTCGTTTACAGCCTTTCTTCACACCACAACCAACTCTTCTAATTCATTCCTCATATCAATTCTTCTCACACCTGCACGCCCCTAACGATTTGTATCCATCTGAAAAACAACATTGAAACTTTAGATCTATTACTTCTTATTTCCAGACCAATAGTTCTCACTACATATTACAAGTTAACACAGGTAACACATACCCTATGGCAAGACCATTAGCGCACTCCAGGGACTTAGTGCTTTAACATCACCAACAATTTAATGTACCAGCCCACCTGTCCTGACATTCACAACTTTCCTATACACCTGCATCATCCGGTGTGTGTGTCATCCAACGACATACAACACGATCTTCTCAAACTCTTCTTTCAGATGTCGCCACAAAGAACCAATATTCATCTGTATGAATAGGTAAGGGTACTCTCCACTGATCTCCATTCTCCATCATACTAACACCATTTTCCATGCCACCCCCACCTCTAGTTCTTTCATAACCCCATCCATATATTAAATTGAATAACCAAGGAGACATAACACAACCCTGTCTCACTCGGCGCTATTATTACCAAACCAATCACTTTTGACACCCATTTTTTCTTACACATGATTCACATTCCTCATACATACTTATTGATGTCCATTCAGAAGCCTACTGACAACACCTAATGTAATCACTTTAACCACCTGCCATTAGAGCTTCCCTATTAACCCTTCATTACGCCTGTGGTGCAAATCGCATAAAACCTAAATATGAATTTATCTTCTTCTCCCCTCATTTTCTCAATCATTTTATTTTCAAGTAAAGATTTGATCCACACATCTTCTCCCACTTCTTAAACGCACCTTGTCTTCACCAATCAGTCCTTCAGTCAATCGACGCACTCATATATAATATATATATATTATATATATATATATATATATATATTATATATATTATATATATATTATATATATAGTATGTATATTATATATATATATATATTTATATATATATTATATATATTTATAATGATGCAGTCGATACCATGTTATCGTGTTTTCGGTCGGATTTTTGAAGTATGGGGGTGTAAATTTAGTGCGGGGGGATGTAAGGGGGATCATTTTCCTCCACAAAACCCTTTCGTATTATTAGAAATACAGTGGAACAATTTATGGTATTTATGTTTATTAAAGAAAAGTTGGGTTTGTGTTAGTTATCAATGTTTTCATGTCCATAGTTTAGAGGTAAAAATTATTAATTTTATTTTTGTGTTTTAAATTATCTATAAGTTGTGTATTAGAAATTCTGGGGAAAATATAAATTTTTTCGTAAGTTTAGTATAGTTACATGCACACAAGTTATATGTCTATATCTTTTGATATAGGACATTATTGTGCATGGGAGATTATTACAGAGGTATATTTATTTTTCTATAGAATTTTACGATGTTATTGTATTTTTCAGCTTAGTTTATTTTTCTTACCGTGTTGAACTGTAATATATGCTAATGTTTTGCATTTTAAGTTTTGTCCAATAACATGATAACCCACATTTCTATTAATCTGAATTGTCATCATCTGTTAAACGTTATTAAGGTATGAATATCAATAAGATAGGATATGTATTTTAGCTAATGATTGTTAGTTATTGATTAGTTAGTATTACTCTAATTTATTAATTGTAAATAAGTTTCACTTATGTTAAAGTTTAATAAAGAGGTTTATGGAGGTATTATATATTGTAGGAGAATTCTTCTCCACCTCAGATATTTGAGGGAACGTTAATTTCCAAAATGAAATCCTGCCCAGACAAATTAACAACGTTGCAGGGTAGGTTCCTAAAAATAGTCGTTATTTTTATAATGTTTTGAAATTAATTATTGTCTTGTAGTTGTGTAATTGATATTAAAGAATAAATATAATTTTACTTCATATTGTCGAATTAACTTTGCTGCTTTAATACTTTTGCCGTTGAATGAATAATAATATTTATCATAATTAGTTAATGTTCTTATATTATTATTATGGATGTAATTACATTGCAATTATAAGGTTACTAAATTACTAAATAGTTTTCATGCCTTTTGTTCATTAAAAATAGCTTATCTAGTTTTAAAGCAAAATTGATAATATATTTATGGTTATTTAATAATGCTCGTGCAATTTAAAATCATCTAACTGTGGTATATTTTTCCACAGGTTTTTTTTTTTGGATCTACTGTTTATTGTTTGGATCTATTTTACTTTTGGGTCTATTTTATTTTGTAACATAATAGCAGTTTCATTGTTGGAATGACAAATTTCCATTTTTGAAGATTTGATAAAATTGGAAGGCTGAATCTCCCAATTTTTCGTTTGGAGGAGATCATTTTAAAAACTTTTCATTTATCAAAAATGTTCCTTGAGTTAAGCTAATGTTTTTGGTCACAAATCTGTAACATTCCATTATTTAGTTTATGTTATATTTGCGAAGGTTTTGATGGACTACTAGAGAATATTAATTGCCAAAGTTGTCGGGGTTACGTTGTATTATTATTATATTTTTTGTTTTTGTTCAGGTTTCGATTCTGGACTTTAATAATTTACCAGAATTCTCATGTACATAAATTGTGTAAATAATTGTGCCGAGCTTAAAATTGTCCCTTTTGTAATAAAATTTTTCTCATTGCATTCCGTATTATTAAAAGTAAGAAAAATTATTCTTTTTGTCAATTTAACCAAGTCTTTATTTATTTTTAGCCATTGGTTAAACAATTTATTGTAAATTCTTGTAGGTATAAAATTGCTTTTGCCTCATGTTTAAAGTCTTTAAATAACTTAAGAAACGTTCAAATAGGACTTCGACTCTATTTCTAAGTCCTTTGTTTTGGTGGTTTTCTTAGAGTCAGATGTATATTAGCCATCTTTCTTTTCAACTGACAGTAACAACACAGTTGGAAGTGCATTAAAAGAGCAGTCCCATATGACACCACCGCGTTGGAGTAAAATCTAGGCTCTATGCGCTATCCGGTGGCCACGGAGGGGAAATTAAACAGCCTTTGACTGTTTTTTGATTAATTTCATTATCTTTCGGATCTTCAATCAAGACATTTTTCAACGGAAGGCCATTTAGTCTTGAACTGACGTGTTAGGCGGTCAGTCAAACTCTTTGGGGGTACGCACTTGTCAGAATAAATCTTCCCTCCATTTTTCTGGCGAAGTTCCTGCCTGAATTAAAACCACATAAGAGATTGAACATCGACCCTCCCTTACAACGTTTTTACTAACCAGTCCTGAATTTTAACATTTTTATTTGGTAAAAAGTGTACCCAAAACTCCTACAGATATAAGGTAATTCTTGCCTCTCCATTTTTATAATTGAATAACTTTATAGTGCCAAAAAAAAAATGAGGACTTCTGGAAGTACCATTCAGAACTTAACTCCCTATTTTTGAATTGTGGCACTGTAGCAATTTTTGCATTAAAAAATAGGTAAATGTTAGTTTAAATAAAAAAACATGCCAAATAAGGTATTAAATAAATACAGTTATGCAAAATTTTTGAATTTCTTCAATAAAAGTATAAAAATATATACATAAAAATATATAAGGAAAAAGGTTAAAACCCGGTGAACAGGGGAAATAGTATATATATATTATATATATTATTATTAATATATATATATATATATATATATATATATATATATAATTATATATTATATATATATATATTATATATATAGTATATAATTATATATATATATAAAATTACTATAAAAAAATTAAGCTTTGGAATTATATTTTTTATATATATATATATACGGTATATACGTATTTAAAAAAAATAAATTAAAAAAAAACTTTACACTGTATTTCCTTTATAAAACTAAAAAATAATAATGATTATTATTATATATTATATATAGTGATTAATATATATATATATATATATATATAAAATATAAAAAAAAAAAAAAAAAAATATATAATAATATATATATATATATATATATATATGAGCGACAGAGGGTAGAGGAAGACCTGATTCAATGCTTATGGAATTGAACAAAACACGAAGTGCCGTTTCCCCGATTCACCAAGCACAGATGGACTTTGCATTTTTCACACATCGCTATTGTCCTTTGTTTGATGCAAAGTTTGCACCGTTTCCTCTTCTTGGTAAAGAATGGCCAGTGAGAGTTGTTGTCAAACCTGACTGACAATGCAGGAGTATATTCGCGGTTAGGTATTGGGTTACGAATTGCTCCAGCTCTGGCTCCCCCTCTGGTAGAACTCGGTCTTCCTCTTGGGGTACCAGTGTGGATAGAGTTTAATAAACCTTCTGCCACGTCGGTTTTGAAATTGACTAGTGGCATAAAGGGTTTTTTCTCATTTTTGCTCACATGCACCCTCCGGTACAACAGCCAGGCATTGACAATCGAAAGGTCCAGCAAATAATAGAAGATCCGAGTATACCATTTTCGGGATTGGAAGTCGATCCTGTATAGATCAATGAGCATATCTGCAAGATCGACTCCACCCATATACTTATTGTATTCGTGTACAGAGAATGGTCTCTCGATCTCCACATATTTCTGTACCTTTGAATCCCACCGGCGACATAAATTGTGGGGTTCAACACCAGCATAGTTGGATAACAAGTGTACAGACTTATTATCATACCAACGTATGGCAATACAGTCTGTAACCTTGTCTACCCAATTATCAGATCTTCCCCTTCCCTCTTTCTTCAATAATTTCTCATCCATAAAAGGGACCCCCCTGAGTCGATTCAGGCGCACAGTTGAGACAAAGAGGATCCCCTTCTCCTGCAAAACCCCTGCCAAAGCCAAGGAAGAAAACCAATTATCAAAAAAAACTTTATAGTTTTTATTAGGGGGAATATTCTCAACCAACTTCAAAACGTAGGAAGAAGAGACCCCAACTCCCCATTTGTCGGTAACAGTCCCTTTTCCTTCGTAAAAAATGAAATCGTAAACGATTCCACTAGCTCCGGCTCGGGTCAAAACTTTGTAACCCCATTTATAAGGTTTATTCGGTTGGTATTGTTTGAGAGTGTGATGGGCTTTCGTGGCTATCATTTGCTCATCTACAGAGTGGTATTCTTCCAAAGGAATCTTCCCACAATTAGCCCTCACCCTCTCAAAAATATACCGAATTTTTTGAAGTCGGTCGTATTGGGGATCTCCCTTTGGCTTTTCGAGGGTTTTGTCATTGAAATGAAGGTTTTTTTTAATTTCAAAGAACCTGTTCCTACTCATGAATTTTGTTATATTATCCAATCCGGAGGTTTTATGCCAGACGAAACGGAAAGAGGGGGGCTTTAGAATGCCCAACTTCATAAGAATTCCAACGTATATTTTGATATCATAGTCTTGAATCTTTAACTCCTTAGCATTTGATTGCAAAGCATACAAATTGGACTGTTCGGCAATGTAAGAAAAGAGAGAGGGATCGAAGAAAAGGTAGAAAAAATCAATAGGAAGGAAATCTTGCCAAGAATCATCAACACTGTACTGTTCATGATCCTTCCAAGAAAGATCGACAGGGGGAATGAAGGGGGATTTCCTCCAGATTGGATTGGAAGAGCTTGCCCTTCTTTTCGCCGAAGACGTAGCAGGAACAGGAAGAGAAAGGGATTCTTCGTCATCAATGTCTTGCCCGGTTTGGATTTCAATGACATTACGAAGTTCTAAATCGTGCAGAATTTTTGACGCCTCATTGTCAGACACTGGCGGTGAAACTGAACGTGGACGTGGGTGTTCTATTTCATCCTCTTCATCGGAGAGATGAAGCTCATCATCAGAATCCTCCCCAGGGAAAATTGCTATGCGAATAGCATCATCGGTGCAAAGTCTCATCC